>JBBPBX010045866.1:0-26823 GCA_038048925.1 Garcialebias charrua | reverse complement strand
AATAACGTCCTGTCACCAAAACCTTCATGACACGAGGAAATAGCAGCCGCATATACTTTAATCGTGCTATAAGCTAGATTCCTCTCTAGTAACAGCTGAAGGAATGACAACACGCAGCCCAGCTCACATGATGTGGCGTCGGCACCTCTTTCAGTGCACCAGCGCTGGAAAGCTGCCCATTTTGACGCGTTCACAGTTGTTGTGGATGCCGCGCGTGCATCTTGGATAGTTTTTACCACGACTGGAGACAGGCCCAGATGAGTTAAACGGCTCCGTTCAGCCTCCAAGCCCGCAGGGGTTGGCCTATCTCTGGAGGGTGCGTGATCGCCCCTCCTGCCTACAGAAGCACATCCTCTCTCCATGGAAGCTGCAGGGGTTTGTCCCACAACAGCTGCTGGAGGACCGGGAACCACAGCGCGTATTTGCGCTCCGGAGCTATCAGGATGACTGACAGCTTCTCCCTCTGGACTCACTCCAGAACGCGTGGGACGAGAGCCACAGGTGGGAAAGCGTATAGTAGTTTCTCTGGCCACCAGCTGTGCGCAAAAGCGTCCACTCCCAGGGGAGGGTCGTCTTTCGAGCTCAGAGAGAACCACAGTGCGCACTGCGCGTTCTCCCGTGACGCAAACAAGTCCACGCTCGGTTGGCCGAACCTGGACCAGATCTGTGTTATTATGTCGGGGTGTAGGGCCCAGTCTCCCTGACGTGCCCCCCCCTCGACATGATGTCCGCTCCTCTGTTCAGAACACCAGGAATGTACACTGCTCGCAGAGAGCGTAGGTTCTGGTGAGCCCAGAGCAGGAGCTGCTTCGCCACGTCCAGCAGCTGGGCTGAGCGAACACCGCCTTGTCGATTTATGTACGATGCTGCCACCTGGTTGTCGGTGTGTATCAGTACATGTTGGTCTCGAAGCAGGGGAGCAAAATGCTGCACCACTTTGTAAACTGTCAGAAGTTCTAAAACGTTTATATGGAGGCGAGTGTGTTCTGGCCACCTCGCTCCCACCGTTTGACCCAGACACGTTGCCCCCCAGCCCTTCAGGGAGGCGTCCGTGAAGACTGGGATATGAGACGTAGGTGTGGTCATGGAGACTCCCTCTGACAACGTCAGAGGATTCCCCCAGTGACGTAAATCGGCTTCCGCGGAGGGGGGAACCCTGATCATCCGCCTCTTTTGATGCACCGGATCCACGTGCAGGCGGGCAAACCAGCGTTGCATCGTCCTCATATGCAACAAACCTAACTCCACGACCACGTGACCGGCCGCCATCAGCCCCAGAAGCCGCATGATGGTCGCCGCTGTCACTAATTTTCCTGGTCTGACTCGCGACAGCTGAGTTGCCAGGTCGTGCGCTCTCTGCTCGGAAAGACGAGCTCTCATCGTGCACGAGTTGAGTTCTACCCCCAGATAAATAATCCTTTGATCTGGGAGGGGGGAACTTTTCCCCCAGTTGATTGAAAACCCCAGTTTTAACAAGTGCTCCGCTAAAACTTTGGTTTGAGCTGCAGCTTCCTGCCTCGAGCTGCTTAACAGAAGCAGATCGTCGAGGTAAAAGAAAATCCTCATTCCAGCTGTACGCAACGGCTGGAGGGCGGTCCCCACGCACCTCGTGAAAGTGCGAGGGGCTAAAGAGTAGCCGAAGGGTAACCTCTCGAACTTGAACTGAGCTTCCTCGAAGGAGAAGCGCAGGAACTTCCTGTGTTTTGGAACTATTGGTATGTGCCAATAAGCGTCCCGCAGGTCGAGTGAGGTGAAGAAATCGTTCTGTTTTACATTTTTCAGCAGCTGCTTCATTGTCAGCATGTGAAAACCCCTCTTTACGATCGATTTGTTGAACGTCGACAGATCGAGAATCGGTCTCCAGCCGCCTGATTTCTTCGTGACGAGAAAATAACGGGAGTAAAACCCTGTGTTTTTCTCCTCGTCTGGAACTCTGGCAACCACTCCCTTTGACAGCAGCTCTTTGATCTCTGTCCTCAGGGAGGAGGTCTGCTCTGAGTCTGTCAGTTCTGTTTGTAATATTCCTCTGAAAGGAGGTTTTGCAGCGAACTGAAGCGCATAACCTCTGCAGATGAACGCGTCCATCCACTTGTCGAGAGTGCACAGCTCCCTCCACTGGGCGTGTCACTCTGACAGTGGGCGCACGTGCGCGTGATCGTTCGCGCGCGACATGATCATTAACCATTTCGAGGGCTCTACCTCCACCACGTGAGTGGCCCACGGGAGCCCTGACCGGAAAGGGACAGTCAGGCTTCTCCGAGCTTGTAGTGGAGGCGAACCCACGCTGAGGGAAAACGTCACATCCGTTGCACACTGCCCTCCGCTTCCACGGTGGCTCGTGCTCGCTCTGTGAGACGCGCTTCCTCCTGCTACGCTCAGAGCTGCAGCGCAGATGATCTTGCTGCTGCTGTGTGGGTTCATTGGAGGATGTGAAATACCTGGTTTTGTAAAGTTGTGAAGAAAGCTGTTTATTGGAGACCAGCTTTTAATCAGTGGTGGGAAGTGTGTATACCTGAGCCGCTAGAGGGCGACATGACCCCACGGACGAGCTCGACACATGAGAAAACACATTCTGTTCACTCTCTTGATTTATTGAAAACAAATCAGACACAGAACTTCTTTCATGCACACTCCCTGCAGCCAGTCATTTTTTCTGCTGCTCACGCTTGCGTGGCTGCTGGTACTGCTGCTGGTGTTTCTGCCCCGACCAGTTCTGTCCCAACCAGTTCTGCCCCTGATGGCGGCCGCCCTTCTGGAACTGCTGCGCGGCAGGCGGCTTGCGGTACTGGTTCTGGTACTGGTTCTGATACCGCTGCTCCTTGTGTGGAGGGGGGTTCGGGGTTGCACGGTTGGAGGCAGCTGCAGCCGTGGACTGTCTGAACTGTTGCCTCTGCTGGCGACCGTCCTTCCAGTTCTCGAAGCGGCGTGGGGGCTGCTTAGCAGACATCAGGCTCTTCACAGTCTCAGACGTCTTCTCTGCCATCTTGAGCTTTTCCTTCAAGTCCTTCAGACTCGCCCCGAACAAATTCTCTGATGAGAACGCTCCTTGGAGCAGCTCTTTCTTTAGAGACTCCGACATATTCGGCACCTGGCATAGCCAGATGGCGCGGTGGATCATGGTTAGCCACCCTGTAGAGCGGGACAAGCAGGAGGTGGAGGCGGCGCACAGGTTCAGAATCACGTCTGCCATCGAGCAAAGTGACTTCTTCATCTGCTCCGGCAGCTCAGCTTTTTCCAGCTGCTTGGACATGTGGAACGCAAGCGTTGTTGTCCGCTGCCGCCGCCTGCACGGAGCTCTGGAACACGCGGTTAGCTAGCTGTAGCACTGTTTGGTCTAGCTTACAAGGTGGTTCCGGCTTCTGGTCCAGCCTCCCCGTTTTGGCGCCAAAAGCCTCTGCTAGGCCTTGCTCCAGGGGGGGCACCGACGGGAACCCCTGCTCGATGAAACCCTCCACCTTCGTTATGGGAGCGTACTCCGACAGGGGTGCCTTCATCTTTGCAGGGTTTGCTGTGCCCCCTGTCCAGTACTCCAGTGCGGCCGGGAAGCGTGGCCATATTGGGTCCATGCGTCGATTCGAAGCGGCGCCAAACCTTCCCTGCATGTCGTCGGACTTCGGTGGCGGCAGCACTGGGACATCCAAACCTTTAGTTTCTGCAGCCTCTTTGATGATGGCCGGCAGTTCGTGCAGCAGCGCACCTATGGTGGGAGGAGGACTCTGCCTCGGCGTGGAGGGGGGCTCCGGCCCTGGGCCCATGCCTTCCTCATCAGGAGTTTCCACGCCGCTGAGGGGAGAGTGGATTGTGCTCGCCTCGCTGCCGTACTCTCTCTCGGACGACCAGTCTGGCTCGTCCTGTTGAGTATCCTGGGTCTCCAGGGACTCACCCCTCCGTGACCGCGTGCATCCTCTGGCTACCCCATACAGGGCGGCCTCTCGCTCCTCCCCCGTAGACTCGTCATTACGGGGGCGCGCGCCTTTTTGGGCTAGCTCAAGCAGAGCGGCCTGGCGCTCCCGCTCGCCGGCTGACAATCCAGCACAGATGCGGCAGGTGTGGTCCAGACCATGACCAGGTCCCAGGCATTGCACGCACACGAGGTGCGGGTCAAAGTCCTGCAGGATTACCCCGAAGCACAGCGTGCACATTCTTCCTATCGAAGTAGATGTAGACATAGTTGTAGGTGTAGACAGGTCTTCTGTATCACGGTGAATTATAAGAAGAGGCAGTTCCTTCCGTGTGGTGGAGTTAAATACACACGGGGCGGGCCCACACTGTAGGTGGGCGTGGACTAAAAGGTTATTCAGTATGACGCTGTCGCGGGAAAGATATCCAATAGGAGCTAAAGGGCGGAGCTATACGAAGTATAACAGGAATGTGATCATCTTATTCACTCAAAGGCGAATAAAGGAAGAAATATGGAAGCGGAGCAAAGGTTCTGCTGTTTGCAAAGAAGAAGGCATCAGATTTGCAGAGATGTTGCCCAAAGAAGACCTGGAGGAGCGCCAGCGACTGTGGCCCCTGATTGATGAAGCCAGGAAAGCTGGGAAACAGGCCTATTTCCGGGGCCCTCATGGATATATTGAAGGATGACGTGTGGAAATTTAGAGGTGAACAATATTTGATAAACGCTTGTTTGGGTGGAAAATATGTCAGCGGTAAAGGAGATTTATTGTAACACCGGTAATCTTTTCATTTCTACTTGCTTACTGGGTGAACTTTTGAGTTTTCTTTATTTTTTATTTTATTTAAAACTGTTCTGAGTTCATGTTAAGTGTTAAACTTTGTTTTGGTTCTTTAAATGTCAGGGGATTGAAAGAAATTGTTAAAAGGAAAACCGCTTTTTTATTTTGCAAGGGACAAAAATCACATTGTTTATTTCTGCAAGAGACTCACTCCTCAGATGTGGACGCACGTTTCTGGAGGAATCAATGGGGCGACAAGATGCTGTTCAACCATGGTTCGACCCGATCAGGGGGGGTAGCTATATGTTTCAACAATTTCCCAGGAGACGTAGTCACACACCGGACTGACACCGAGGGACACTGGCTGATTGCTGTGGTGAGAACGGATGGTCTATTCATCATACTGTGCAACATATACGGGTATAACAATGACAGTCAAAATGACTGTCAAAACAGAGTCATGTTAAACAGACGTAACAAATGTGATTTCAGAAATTAAAGGTCGATATCCTACTAATTATATTTTGATGGGAGGGGATTGGAACATGACTCCTGACGAGTGGGCGGATAGAGGTCCTCCAAGATCTGGGAAACCTCAAGTTAACTGTATAATGATTTATGATAAACAACAATCTAAATGATATTTGGAGAGTATTGAACCCAGAGTCTCAAAGCTTTTCATGGTTTAAGCCAAATGGGAGTTGTAAATCTAGGATTGACTTTTGGTTGGGGAGCGACATTATATTAAATCACACTTCAAGAATTGAAACTTCAAAAGCTCCTCTTTCAGACCACTGCTTCATAGAACTGAATCTGGAACCTGTAGTTAAGAAATCACACAAAAAGGGCTACTGGAAATTCAATGCCAAACTGTTACAATGTGAGGAATATTGTAAAAAAATTAGAGAATTGATTAATGAAGTTGAATTTAATGACTCGATCATAGGATACATCAATAAATGGGAATTTCTCAAGTTTAAAATAAGAGAATTTAGCATCAAATTTAGTAAAAACCAAAATTATGAGCAAAAAAGATATGAAAGTAATATTTTAAAAGAAATACACCAATGCTGTATCAAACAGGATCTAAATAATGAAGAGAAAAATAATCTCATGGAATTACAATCCAAACTAGATCAACTTTATCTGAACCGAGCACAAGGTGCTTTTGTGAGATCTCGTGCAAAGTGGATTGAGGCAGGGGAAAAGAACTCTTCTTATTTCTTTAACTTAGAACGTAGCAGACAGCAGAATAACTGTATCTCAAGTCTTTTAATAAATGAGAATGAATGTAAAGATCCTAAAATATTAGAGAAAGAACTGATTGAGAATGAGCGGATTTGATACCTGGACTATTGAGAATGAACTTTCTTGTCTTAGAGAAAGAAGTGTTTAAGTTTTATTCTGAACTATACTCAGCTAAGTACTCAGAAGAAGACTGTGAACGTTTTTTTAATAGCATCTCTACTCTGATACCAAAGATTGAGACTTCCTTCAAAGAAAATTGTGATGCTGAATTTAAAATGGAGGAGCTGGATTCAGTTATTATGAAAATGACCTCAAATAAATCCCCAGGCTCTGACGGTCTCACTGTAAATTTTTACAAATTTTTTTGGGAAGATATAAGGAAAATACTATTTAAAGCCTTATTGGATTGTATTGATAAAGGAGAATTGATGTCAAGTATGAAACAAGGACTGATTGTTCTGATCCCTAAAGCAGGCAAAGATAAAAGACATTTAGATAACTTAAGACCTATTACCTTACTGAATACGGATTACAAAATTTTTTCTGCTGCTATTGCAGCTAGGCTCAAGAAAGGAATTTCAGATATAATTAGTGAAACTCAATCAGGTTTTCTGAAAGGACGATCTATTCACAATAATATTAGACTTGTTTTAGACTTAATTGATTACAGTGATTTGATTGACGGAAACGGATTTATTCTTTTCTTAGATTTTTACAAAGCATTCGACTCTGTTGAACATACATTTATCTTTAAAACACTTACTCATTTAGTATTTGGCGAAAACTTCAGAGATTTAATTAAGATGCTGTATAAAGACATAAACACTTGTGTAACCCTAAGTCATGGAACTACAGATTCAATATTAGTAGAGGAATCCGCCAGGGCTGTGGAAGCTCACCATTGTTATTCATAATGGTTGCAGAGATGCTGTCCATACTAATTAAAAACTGTGGAATAACTGGAATTGATGTAATGGACAAGCAAATAATAATAAGTCAACTAGCTGATGATACAACCCTTTTCTTGAAAAATGAAGATCAGATTCCTGTAGCACTTCAAACCATAGATCTTTTTTCTAAAGCCTCGGGACTTCGATTAAATATTAATAAATGTGAGCTATTTTCCCTGAAGGATCAGCCGACGTTATCATTATGTAACATAAATGTTAAAAAAGAGGTAAAATACTTGGGTGTAGTGATAACAAAGGATAAAATGGTCTCTGACAAGGTGAATATTTGGAACAATATTGACAAATGTAAATCGATTCTAAATAGGTGGTCACAGAGGGACATTTCAATTTTTGGTAGGATTTTATTAACTAAGATGGACAGTCTTTCCAGATTTATTTATCCAGCATATTCCCTTCCTATATCAACCAAGATGATAAAGGCTATCAATACTTTAAATTTTAATTACATTTGGAGGAAAAAAAATCACTATATATGTAAAAATGACTTGATTAAAACTTACGAAGATGGTGGAGGGAATGCAATAGACTTTGAAATTATGAATGGTACGTTGAAACTTAAATGGCTAAAATCTTTTCTAAATAATAATCTTTCAATTTGGTCATATATACCCAATTTGGTGTTTAATAAGATAGGGGGACTTCATTTTCTCTTAAAATGTGATTTTGAATTTAGCAGATTGCCAGTGAAACTCTCAGAATTTCATAAACAGGTTCTTCTTTACTGGAAACTTACTTTCAGTCATAATTTCACACCACACAATACACCAGTGTGGAACAATAGGTACATTCTAATTAACAAAAAATCTATATTTATCGAGGAATGGTGTTCTAAAGGGGTATGGGCTGTGGCGCATTTCATGGACAACGAAGGAAACATCTTACAATATCAAGAGTTCTGTAAAAAATTTCAACTACATTGTGATGAGAAAAAACATAACCAAATTTTAAAGGCTATTCCAGTCTCTCTTAGGGCTATGGTAAGACAAGATATTTTATTCTCTGATATTTCCCCTGGTCTGAAACAACTCTGTATTGATGGAGTTGCTGTCTCCGATTATCAATGCAATAATAAATTTTTGAGAAACAAATTTTTGAGAAACAAATTACTGCATCACTATTCTCCTAATTTAATTAGGAACAAGGCATGGATGAATCAGAATTTTCTTCAATTAAACTGCTCGAAGACTGAGGCCATATTGATTGGCACCCCTCACCAGATACAAACATCAACTTTAACAACAATCTCCTTCTCTGGTCAAGACATCCCCCTCTCCACCTCTGTTACAAATCTTGGAATAAAAATGGACTCTCATCTTACATTTGAAAATCACATTAAGCATCTGTTTAAAACCTGCTTCTTCCATCTTCGAAACATCTCCAGACTTCGCCCATCTCTGACTTTTCCTGATGCTGAGAAACTCGTCCATGCCTTTGTCTCCTCCAGGCTCGACTACTGCAACTCCCTGTTTATTGGTATCCCTGGCAAAAACCTTCAGAAACTTCAATACATTCAAAACAGTGCAGCTAGGATTCTGTTGAGAGTTCGTAAATTTGAACATATTACACCCATTCTCCATAACCTCCATTGGCTTCCTGTCACCTACAGAATTCAATACAAAACTGCTCTCATTACCCATCAATGCTTGCACGGCACTTCACCTGACTATCTAAAGGACATTCTTGCACCATATTCNTTTTCACTGCTATGCCGACGACACACAGCTTTACATCAGGACTGGAACATCATCATCATCCCTATCTCCGTCTTCACTCACTGTTCTCTCTGCCTGCCTGGAGGAAATAAAGGCATGGATGAATCAGAATTTTCTTCAATTAAACTGCTCGAAGACTGAGGCCATATTGATTGGCACCCCTCACCAGATACAAACATCAACTTTAACAACAATCTCCTTCTCTGGTCAAGACATCCCCCTCTCCACCTCTGTTACAAATCTTGGAATAAAAATGGACTCTCATCTTACATTTGAAAATCACATTAAGCATCTGTTTAAAACCTGCTTCTTCCATCTTCGAAACATCTCCAGACTTCGCCCATCTCTGACTTTTCCTGATGCTGAGAAACTCGTCCATGCCTTTGTCTCCTCCAGGCTCGACTACTGCAACTCCCTGTTTATTGGTATCCCTGGCAAAAACCTTCAGAAACTTCAATACATTCAAAACAGTGCAGCTAGGATTCTGTTGAGAGTTCGTAAATTTGAACATATTACACCCATTCTCCATAACCTCCATTGGCTTCCTGTCACCTACAGAATTCAATACAAAACTGCTCTCATTACCCATCAATGCTTGCACGGCACTTCACCTGACTATCTAAAGGACATTCTTGCACCATATTCATCCACCCGGTCTCTACGATCACAGAACAGTAATTTCCTTTATATTCCTCGGACCAAATTGAGGACCATGGGAGACCGAGCATTCTGTGTGGCTGCCCCCCGCCTGTGGAACTCCCTCCCTGATGACCTGAGAGCTCCACAGTCACTGGTTGACTTTAAAAGCAGCATAAAGACCTTTCTTTTTAAGCAAGCCTATTCTGCCTCCACATGATTTTATCTTTGATCTTAGCTGATATCATTATTGATTTTACTTGATTTTATTGATTTTACTTGTTTTATTTTATTTATTTTTTAAGCAAGCCTAATCTGCATCCACATGATTTTATCTTGATCTTAGTCGATATTATTATTGATTTTATTTGATTTTATCACTTGTTTTATTTTGATCTTTGCTTTATTACAATTTGTAGCACTTTGAGATTTTTATTAATGAAAAGTGCATTATAAATGGAATTCATTATTATTATTATTATTATTATTCTCCTAATTTAATTAGGAGGCAATATATTCTGAAGGACTTTAGTAAAGCAGACATCAAAAAGATCAGAACTAATTTTTTATCATATCCAGTCCCGCCTAAAGCCAAAGAAGTTCAATTTAAAATCTTAAATAGAATTTATCCTACTAAGGAATTTCTAAGGAAAAAATTTAAAATGGACACTGGAAATTGTGTTTTTTGTGAAACAGAGAGTGAGAACCTGGAACATCTTTTCTTTGACTGCAGGGTAGTTAAACAATTTTGGCTTGATTTTAAAATGTGGATCCAATCCAAAGGGATTCAGCTACTGACTCTCACTTTAAAAGAAATTAAATTTGGGTTAATTAACACGATTGGAAATAATGAATATGCTATCAATAATTTGATTTTATTGGCTAAACATTATGTTCATAAATGTCGTTTTTTCAAATGTAAACCTAATGTGAACCACTGGAAGAATGAGCTAAAGTCCTATGCAAAATCTTTAAAATATGTAAATGAAAAAAAATGCTGGCAAATTTCTTAGTTTCTTGGCTGATTTCAATTTCCTGATATAGTTTGTATTTGTTTTTTTATTTTTATTTTTTATTATTGCTCTTTATCTGTTATATTTACACTTTGTCATGAATCACCTTTTGTAACTGATGATTGTA
This sequence comes from Garcialebias charrua, assembly GCA_038048925.1. Lineage (NCBI taxonomy): Eukaryota > Metazoa > Chordata > Actinopteri > Cyprinodontiformes > Rivulidae > Garcialebias > Garcialebias charrua. The sequence goes on along the minus strand of JBBPBX010045866.1, from coordinate 16,437 downwards.
AGAATTGGTACTTTTTTGTTTTGTATTGTTAATTGTTAAATAAAGTTAAAAAAAAACTTTTAATCGGAGAAAGAAGAAAACAAACTAAAGAAAAGCGATCTTTACATGCATCCTTCACATTTAAAAGGTAAGTTATGCTGAGGGCAAAACATAAATATATGAAACATGTTTATCGTCATGATCGCGTTTTTTTCCGACCGAACATATATTCATGTAATGGCAGCGTTACTTTCTACCACAGTGTGCTCCTTTGTCTGGCGTTGGCCAGTAATAAAACCATTATGGTTTTATGTGTGGTTTATGTGTCTGTGTTTTACAATAAAACTGTGGTGATTTCTTAAAAAGTAAGTGTTGCAACGCTGCCTAAAAAACACTAACTTTTAAGGATCAGGATTACTTTATGTTTTATTCACAGATTATGCTCAGTGTTTTTTATTAGAGTGAGGATAAAGTCAGCATTTTTTTCACAATCATAGATTCTGTTTCAATTTTTGCCAAAATGTAATAATAATAATTAAAATAATAATAATATCAGAGAGAGTACACTGAAACACTGATGTCTGATTACAGTACAAGTAACTAAAAACAGATAAATCATTATATTTTATGTCCTTCCTGTCTGTAGCTGAACTTTGAGCACCTTTTGATGTTTAGAGCTAAATGAACAGAATGGAAAATGTATATGTTTCATTGCTGCAGGCCAATCGGCTGGTTTCCTTAAATAGAAAATTTTTGAACTATCAGTACGTTGAATAATCAGTTGAGCTCTTATGCAAAATATATTTCAAAGGTTTTCAGAGTTTTTTTAATGCATGATCTACCCTTTTTTTGCTCCATACTAGGCCAAAATGCAGAAGAAGAACATCTTTTATCCAGGAAAACAAAGTGTTGTTTTCCGCAAGGGACCCCTTGGATTTCTTCGCCAGGACCCCTCTCCTGAGGCCATAATGATAAAAAATAATCCTAGCATGCAGGACAAATCTGAGCCAAAGAGAGAGGACATTGTGCGGCAAAATGCTTTGTCTGTATAGTTCGTCAAAGAGGAGGGGTTGTCACCGATGATTCAGAAGTGCTGGGAGACTACAACCTCCAATTTGGCAAATACAAAGGGAAGTCTTTCCAGTGGCTTTTAGAAAATGATGTGGGTTACACTTTGTACCTCATCAAAAACATGCAAAAGGAGGAGGAAGCCAGCATCTGTATCACAGAGAGCCTTAACAAGGTGAACCTCCTGACATTTGTGAAGTATGCTCTCAGTTTTAAGGAGATACAAGATGCCCTGGACTACGAAGCCAGCAGAGACAGCGTTGCAGCAACTCCTTGTGAAGATGACCAGCTGGTTGGTTTTGGCTCTCGGGCCAAGAGCACTTGGAAGGACATTTGGGCCAGTAGAGAAGATGGTTATGCTGACTTCATCCTAAAGAAGATATGCCTTCTTGGGACCAGGATGAAGAAGCTGCAGCAGTACCTGCTCAAGAGACAGCAATCATCCTCCAGTCATACAACCACACCATCCAGTGTGCCACATAAACCTCTGGGTGAGCAACTAAGAATGTTGTATTAACAATTTTAAGATGAAAGGACAAAAATTGCCTTAAAAACTGAATATTCCTCCCAAACTGATCCTTGATTTTTGTATAATGTAATTTTTTGCTTCTCGTAGTGATGGAGGAGGACGAAGGATTGGAGGCTTCAATGCTAAGCACCTCACCCTCTACGCTCCTGAGTCAGAGCAGTAAGCACACTATAGTTACACTTGATGAAATTCTAAAATAGAATCTGCTTGTGTTTAGTCTCTCTCCCATATTTGTCTCTGCGCACACAGTGTTTGGGTCAGCGGAAACGGAGGGAACCCCAGTGTCAAACAGAGCAAAGACAGGTTTTTCTTAAAGTAGGTGATTTCAGGACTGGAGTGTTATTCTCTTTTACGATGAATAACACTCCAAAACTGAGCCTTGACCTATTGTGTTCTGGCAGAAGCAGAAGGAATGAAAGTACAACTTTTTGAGTTTCCACTAACACCACCTGTTGTGTTCAATTGTGATTCATACAGTGACTGATACATTATCTTTATTTAGGTCCAACTACGACAGTGTCCAGGTGTTCAGACGCATCAGGTGATTCAGAATCCTCAACAGTTAACGCTAAAGAAATTTATATTCTATTACTGAAAATAAATCTGATGCTTTATGTTTTTAGTCTACATGAAATCATTTGTTTACTTTCTTCTGATTGTTTACAGTCCCGGCAACCACACAACAGACATCCGTGGCCCTTCCATCACCGCTGTCATTTCCAGTGAAGGAAAAAGAGAGTGCAAAAAATACAGAGTTCTTTAAAGGTTCGTTTCAACTTACCCTTAAATATCCATTTGTTGCATAAATAGCAATGTCTGGATAATTTTCACAGCTACTTCATCTGTTGTCTATTATACTTTAGCCATAAAGAAATAAGTAACTGAAAGATATAGCTCCTTTTCAGATTCCAGCACAAGTGCAGCTTCCACCTCTGCACAGAGAGCCCTTTCCTTTGAGGACAGTGCTGAAGATGGTAAGAACTGACTGCATCCAAAAAACATTTTTTTTTTACTGAGTAGTTTTGCTTTATTAACAGCATTTCCACGCTGTCTGTCAAATATTTTGTAAACAATGTGGCTAATATTTGGAACACAAACAGTCTTTTTTTTATGGAACCCTAATTCCATGTATTTTTATTTTTTTATGATAGTTCCCTCAGCTCAGCCGCCCTTTGCTGTTCCTCTGCCTCAACCTGACCATGACATTAGCAGCTGGAACTGTTCTCGGCACCAGAAACTGTGGATGAAGACAGAGCTGCAAGATCTCGGCCTGTGGCCTGGGTCTCGTCCTGTACGTCATCTTGGATATGTAATTTCCCTCTGGCGTCATCCTCCGCAGCCTCTTGATTGGGACAAACACAGAACTTTGAAAAGAGAAGTAGCAGCTCCTTCACAGCTTCCTCTGCCATCGTTCATCACCAAACAAGTACAAACTCCACCTGTGGCATTGAGCTCAAATTTGGCTGTTCCACTTGCTGAGGCATCAGTAGCACAACCGGCCTTCAGTCCCTCTAGTTACTTCCTAAAGCAGGAAATCCAGTCAGAAATACTCCAAGTTTCTACAACAGGTGAGCAAACACAATGTATTTACATTTCTAGATTAAATTTAGGAAATTTATAAACTTATACTGATGAATTGTACTTACCTTATTGTGTTTCAGAGACTTCACATCCTCTGCCTCTGCGATCCTCACCAAGGAGTGCCCGCACTGGACCAGTAAAGACCGGTGGACGTGTCTTTGTGTTGGATCACACACGCTGGACACCACCTATGAAAGAGGCGATTGATGGCTTGCTGCAGAAACACCGTGGAAAGAAGGACATTCTGAAGGCTGTGGATCAAGAATATGCAGACATTGTTCATCGGGCTGCCATGAATCCCAACAGCTTGCTGCACCCAACAACCAAGCTTCACATCTCATGGTATGTCAAGCACTTGGCAACGCTCCTGAACACCAGCTCTTCAATAAATACAAGCCCCGAAAAACTTGTGGAAACCCAGGAACTGTGGCACACTTTAACAGAGGGGAGTCAGTCAACCAGCGTGTCTGTGACCGCCATTGAGCTGGCTGTCTTCAATCCACACGCACCTGCTTTGTCCATCCCTATTACCGGTACACAGGATTTGTTACAGAAAATTGTGGAAGTTATTTTAAATAAGCAGCAGCAAGACTTGTCTTTCCTGTGGACAGCCAGTCTCGGTATGAGACTGATGGTTCCTCCATTCATTTGTTCTTCATGCAGGGACCTGTTTGTTACTGCTCAAAAAAGGTTCATGTTACTTATGCTGCTGAAGGACTTTCCAATCCAAACATGTCCTTTGAGGAATTTTCTACCACAACTTTCTTTCAAAGGGAACTGCAGGAAACAAAGAAACGAGTGGAGGAAAAAAATGACAAGAAGAGAAAAAGAACAGAATCTCAGCCAACAGGCCGTGTTTGCAGGTTTTGTCATAGGGAGCTGAAGCAGGGACCAAACAGCCCACACATCCATACTGGGTTCCCTGGTGTGGCAGGAAAATATATATATTGTCCATCAAAGGTTCTGTCCATTTATCAGTCACAGGGTATGGTCAGGGAGATGAGTTGGGAGGAGTTCTCCAAATCTCATTTTTATGAGGCAGAGAAACAGAGATGGGTGGCAGAGAGGAAAAAATAAACCTCATATTGAGATGTTTATTTAGTTATTTTATTATTATTATTCTATATCTTCATATATTTATGCAAATAAAAAACTAAATATACTGTAAATCTGGGAAATGTAAATATTTCACAGAAAGAAAACATGTTATAGCAAGGTCACGGTCTTTTTGGTATTTTATTTATCTATATGAATGTATTTTCAGGAAAGTCCTGAATGTTTTTATATTTTTATAGAAGAATTCTGTACTTCATTTCAATTTTTGTAAAATAGTTGCCCAATTAAAGTTTGATATGATAAACTTTGCCTTTGTGGTGTTTTATTTTGTACAGCTGTAACCACACCTGTTCCAGGTGCATTTCTGACATGCTTTTTTACCTGTTTTGCACATTTGCTTATTTATTCCATTGCTACTTTTAATTTACTTGAGAAATTACTTGAGAAATTTCTGCCAGGACCGGGACTCGAACCTACATCCGGATGATATGTCCAGTTTGCGAGATGTCAGTCCGTTACACCCAGAGCCATATAAATGGTTACACCTATACGTGACTGGCCGATGGATGACAGGCGGGGATACTCATAGATATCATATATAAGATATCTATGGGGATACTGACCACTATACTAACGAGGAGGGGGCTGTGTCAAGATGGCGGCAGACGTTCTAACGTGCTCTCAGTACCAATATAATTATTTGCAACTCTTGTGCCTTTTTCTCTTGTAAAAAGACACAGTTAAGAACTTTTTCGCTCCTGTAAGTTTATCTTACGCTCAGAAAAATGCCAAAATCAGCTCAAAAAAGAACCGGAGACCACAAATGGGAGAAAGCAGGTGCAGCTGCTGGGAAAGATCACGACTACAGTGGTGCAGATATCGGGGCTCTTCAACCAGAGGTGGACAACGAAATGGATTTTCCGCCGCTCCCGGTAACCCCAAGTAAGCCTCCTGTAGCAAAGAAGCCATTTTCAAATGTCTCTCAACTGACTAGCAGCCTACACACCGATGATGCTAATGCTATTGCTATGCTAGCTAACCTGATCAACGCCAGAAGTGACGCTCTTGAAGCTAGGATGGAAAACATGCTCGAAGAGATGAAAGATGTCAAAAAGAAAATTAACTCTGTTGAAAAACGTGTAGAACGCAATGAAAAAGACACAACATCCTGCTTAATTCGCGTCACTGAGATGGAACGCTATGATCGTCGCTGGAACCTCAGACTTCATGGAATCCCTGAGGCTGAGAAGGAGGACGTGTTGAAGGAGGTGCTGCGGGTGTGCCAAGAGATTCTTCCAAAAGATAAAGAAAATCTTCAGATCTTCATTGATGTTGCTCATCGGGTTGGAAGAAAGCTCATCGGCAGCTCCCGCCCCCGTGCTATCATCATTCGCTTTGTGGCGAGGAGATATCGAGATTACATCTGGAAAGCAGCTAAAAGAAATGACTTCTTGAAAAAAAATGGGCTCCGTTTCACCGAAGACCTCTGCAAAGAAGATCGTGACTCCCGACAGAAACTATGGCCATCCATCCAAAAGGCTCGAGATGAGGGAAAATCTGCCTATTTCATCGGGGGTCGTGGTTTCATCAATGGTGTGGAGATCCCCCCCAGTATTTAGTCCAATGCGAGATTCATCTCAATTCCCATTTCCTTCCTGATGGGTCCACACTGCTGTTTTGGTAAAAAAAATAAAAAAAAATAAAAGACTGTTCTGTCAAAACTGTACTGTTCTGGAACTTTGTAATATGTTGCAAACCAAAGTTTGGGACATTAATAGGGTACTGCTTCACGGTGTGAATAGTATTTAACTACCTCTATTGACCAAGTTACTATTCGTGTTCATTAAATGTCATCGTTTTCACTTGTTTCTCTTAATGCCAGGGGGATGCGTAACATGTTAAAAAGAAAAGCATTATTTCTGTTTGCCAAAAATCTCAAATCTGATCTTTGTTTCTTTCAGGAAAGTCACTCTACAGTTGATGATGTTACTTTTTGGAAATCCCAGTGGGGTAACTCTGTTTGGCTCTCTCACGGGTCTGAACGCTCTGCAGGAGTTATGTCCTTAAAACACAGATTTAATGGGAATATAATCTCAACTGAATGTGATTCACTAGGTCACTTTATCTGCCAACTACTATTTCACGAAAACTATTATTTCATTTGTGCCAACATTTATGGATACAACAACAAGGGAGAAAATGATAAGCTGTTTATTGCAGTTGAAAAGATTTTTCTAGAATGGTTAAAAAAATATCCTAACGCTGTAATTCTCATGGGAGGTGATTTCAATACTGTTTTAAATGGTAATTCTGATAAATGGCCTCCTGGTAAACCAAACGCCTCAAGCCCAACTATTAAATCTTTTATGGAAAATTTTAATTTAATTGATATTTGGAGAGCGAAACATCCACATGACTGTTTATTTACTTGGAGTAATAAATCTTCATCTCAACAATCTAGGATAGACTTCTGGTTAATCTCCGATTCAGTAAACAAGGAAACTGTTACCGTTAATATCCTACCTACCCCCCTTACAGACCATAAAGTTATTGAGCTTATTATTAACTTCTCAGACAAAAATCACTCTTTTAACTCTCCTTCATACTGGAAATTGAACAACTCCTTACTAAATTATGAAGAGGTCACCACAAAGATAAAAAAATTACTTATATTTTACTGGAATAAAGCACAGATAGATAATCTTTATGGACTTAACTGGGAACTTTTTAAATTTGAATCTGGTAAATTCTTAAGAAAATTCAGCAGTAACAAAGCCAAAGCTAGTAGAGCAGAGGAAACCAAAATTATTTCAAGGATATCCGAGCTTTCTCAATTGAATCCCTCTACAGTAATTTAAACACGTCAGAACAACAAGAATTAACTGAACTACAAGCTAAATTGGTAACTTTTACATTAACAAACGTAAATGATAAGAAGTCTGAAGCCATATTGTTCCTTCCCAATGACACAACATCAAACCACTGCATTGACCTGTCTGCTCTACCCCTGTCCGAAAAACAAAAAGTCACAAATCTGGGAGTGATAATGGATCCTGCCATGAAACTCAACAGTCATGTAAACATGATCGTCAAATCCTGTTTTTTCCAGCTGAGGCGTCTGTCTAAGCTGAAGCCCATATTATCCAAAAACAACCTGGAGACAGTGATTCACGCATTCATTACATCTAGGCTTGATTACTGCAATTCACTTCTGTTTGGCGTCAGTCAAGCCACCATTGCACGATTACAACTGGTTCAGAACGCAGCTGCCCGATTTTTAACCAGCACACGCAAAAGAGAGCACATTACACCAGTCTTGGCCTCCCTTCACTGGCTACCGGTTCATCTTCGAATCCAATTCAAAATTCTCATGTATGTCTACAAATCGCTGAACAGTCTCGCCCCCGCCTATCTCTCGGATCTGATACACCCATATGTCCCTCCACGTGCTTTGAGGTCAGAGGATCAGGTACTCTTAATAGTTCCAGAAACTCGCCTTAAGCGCAGGGGTGACAGGGCGTTCTCTGTAGCAGGCCCAAGACTCTGGAACGAGTTACCGCTGCTCATCAAACAGGCCCCCTCCCTCTCGGTTTTCAAATCCCGGTTAAAAACTCACTACTACTCCATCGCTTTCAATGCCAGCTGATTTGTATTGGATCGTTTGATTTATGATCTGCAATGTTTTTATGTTTTTCGTGTTGTACTTCATTGTCTGTGTTGCCTGTTGCGTGTTTGTTTGTCCAGCACTTTGGTGTGGACTTGTTCCTGTTTAAAGTGCTTTATAAATAAAATGGTATGGTATGGTATGGTATGGTATGGTAAAGGAGCTTTTGTTAGATAAGGAGAAAATGGCTAGAGGAGGGTGAACAAAACACTCGTTACTTTTTTAACTTAGAAAAACATAATGCTGTCAATAACTCTATTTCCAGACTAAAGATTAATGACTCGGTTACAGATAACCTTGATGACATAGCTAAATATTGTAGTTCATTTTATGAAACTCTATATAAATCCAGTTTCAGCCAAGCTTCAGTCGATGCCCTGTTGATCAATTTAACTGTTAAACCTATCTCAAATATTGAAAAACAACGCTGTGATGAGCCAATCTCTTTACAGGAAACTTTAGATGCCATCTCACATCTCAAAATTAACAAATCACCAGGGATTGACGGACTAAGTGCTGAATTTTATAAACATTTTTCATCTGACCTTGCCCCTTTCCTTTTAAATGTTTTCATTGAAAGTATAGAAAAAGGCACTCTTCCAACAACCCTCACTCAGGGTTTAACCACTACCAAAACCTAAAAAAGATCTGTTACTTCTTAACTGGCGTCCCATTTGTCTTCTTAATAATGATTACAAAATATTTGCTTCAGTTGTTGCTAAAAGATTAAAATCTGTTGAAGGAAACATGAGGGAGACCATATATTGTGTCTTTAAACACATATAGTGCCACCCAGATGTAACTAAAGGATTTTAACAGGGGTCAGTATTAAGCTGACCTCTTTATCCTTAATTAATTTACTTATTCAGATTGAATAGTAATTTCACGGATTCTTTTCTTTTTCAGTTTACCCAATATTTCTGTGATCTTTATGATGGATAAATAAACAAAGCCATTAAGTGACAGAGACGTTAACCTAGTTGGTATGCCAGGCGACACTACCATTTATTTAAAATAAATCAACTAAATTAACACCATTACACTTGATTGACATGATTTCACTTTCTTTCAATTTAATACGTCAGCACACTTAAATTTAACACAACAGACTTCAATATTGGATGTTAAACATATTTAGTCTGAGGGCTCTTTAGCTTAAATAGTTTCCAGCTTAGATTGAGAGAAAAAGATAGGAGGAAGATGGTTTAAAGGAAATTATCTTGAGCATGTTACCAAAGTGACACTTCTCATCAGATTTCTGCTAAAATCCAGGTACGTTTGTAAACAGCTCTTTACCTTCCGACGACGAGTCTGATAAAGAGATGGCACCAGCCTGTAAGATGCACAGTCCTTCAGGCCCAGTTCGTCTGAACTGGTCATTCGTTTACGTTTCCAACGTCTCCTGGGTTCCGCTTGGTCATCAGAAAATATGTCAGCTCCTGGCCTCTGACTTCAAGATAAGCTTATTCCAGGAAGGAATAAACAAAGTTTTGAGCTTACGCTCGTTCGAAGTGGATTCATAACAGCATGTTATACAATCCTTAGCTGAATGACTGTCCTTGGCGGGTGACAGGCATTCATTCAGCTCTTTGGGACGTCTTCGTGTCTTTGAAGCTCCCAGAAACTCTGGCGTTCCAGCAACAGCTTAGAACTTAAAAAAGGATCAAAGAGAGGAGTGAGGCTTGTCTCTTTTTCATTGGTCCGTGGACTAGTCGAGCAGTTCACTTTTTTATCGCGACCCAAGGTTACAGCCAGCAGCAGAGGGAAATGTTTAGGAAAAGACAGATAAACTGGAGCCCTTCTCCTGAAAAACAACGGATTAACTGTCTTCTTATTTCTAAACAAAACCGTCTGGTCTCTCTGACCCGAGACTTCAACTTTAACACAGCAGTGAACACCGTTTAACTCTTACAGAATAACACAGCTTAAAAGCACGCATCATGAAAATGACAAAAGTTATTCTTTTGATCACATCAGCCTAAAATCAAAGATAGAAATAGTCTCTTTTGGTGACTATGTTCTCAGATTACAGCTAATGGAATGATTTTGTGGTAAATGTCTTGCTTTACTGAGAGGTCAGTAAAGGTCATCACTGGACAGTTCAAAAACCTTAGTTTGACCCTGGGTAGGTCCACTACATCTCCCCCCTTTTGGAAGCCATCGCCAGTCCTTGGGGATGGGGTCCAACACGAAAGGAAACCTTGAACTGTCTTTGATCTTGAAGTAATCCAGTAAGTGGAAAAGAAAAATCAAAATTATAATCCCATAATGTTTTTGGAAATTCCATACTGTTTGTAGGTAATCCCTTGGAAAACTGAGTCTGTTAACTCTTGGAAAACAAAGTCTGTGATCCTTTGGAAAACAAAGTCTTATAATCCACAGCGGTAATTCCACAACGATAATTCCATATCGATTAGAGTTGGCGATTGATCAGCAACAATTGTTTTCATAATCAGCATGTAGAGGGAATCCCTCGATTGACGCAGAGGAGGCGACCCTTGGACGAAGGTTGAAGACCAAGCGTTGGAGCTGCAGGTCCCCACATCGAAGGTTGTTGGCTGGTTGGTTTCCAGTCAGTGCCACTCTGGTTCTATGTGTCATGCAATTATGTGGTTTTTTTAAGGTGGGCTTATGATTGGGATTTTACATTAGGCCCTACCTATATGCACCTGGTGTGTAAGCTATCATGATTTAGATCAGCTACAATTACCAATTAAGGGGTGGATCAATTCTGCAAAATTAGATATAGGGATCTATACCTATAAAATTTTGGAGGGCTTCTGTAACGAAGGCCTCTAATTCCAAACTATTCCTCCATTCATTACTTAGTTTAGGTTAAACTAAAATAAAAAAATGAAATATAGTTTGATCTAAATGTCTGTTGTCTTTTAGACGAACGACGTAGGATTTGGTATTCCTAATAAATTTTGAAGTCTATGGCGAGACTCATCAAAATGAATAGATAATCTAGAATAGAAACGATCGAATCGGTTCAATTTAGAAATTATGAGACCAGTGTAGTTTATTGTACCTTGAGCAGCTTTAAACTACATTGGCTCTTCAACGATTGAGATTTAACAAAACGAACTGTATGTTGGCATAGTTAAATCCATATCATTCATTAACCAATGTTAATACAAAACCTTTTTGGCTGGGAGTGTTCAGAACCAAACAATATCTCAACTAATGACAACAGTAATGACTAAACAACAAGGAAACAACGTTTCACTGCTTCGACACACTCTTGTCGTCAGATTCCAAAGTGCAACACACAAGAAAAACAGGTCTCAACTTTATGACCGAGGTCAAATTAAATCTCGTGGATTTAAACGGTTGTTAAGGTTAGTTTTTTGTTGTGGGTTTTAGGCTTAGCGTTTCTAAGTTCAAATTGGACAATGCGACTTATAGGGTGGGAAATATGGTAGTTTAAACCTGATTAGTTTATTTACTAACTTGTGTTTGGACGACCTTATTATCCCATGAAGTCGGTGTGTTTGTGAGATCTTTGTCTTTTGTGGAGTCATTGAACGCCTTGTAAGGTTTGATCTGATTTCGATGTACCCATTTAGCAATTGGCTCTTTGCGGCCTTTGCTGATTTTGATTTCGTAGACGACTGAGGACACTTTGTCTGTTATCAGATGAGGTCCAGTCCACCTGGGCATTAGTTTGCGGGCGAGAGTTCCGGTCTCGGACCCTCCTTTCCCGGTTGCTGGGGCGAACGTATAGTACCAGACTCTGTCTCCCACTTGGAGTTCATTGTGAGAGGCCTTTTGGTCGTAGTACGCCTTGCGTCCTTCAGCGGATTTTTCCAGGTTTTTCTGGGCGAAAGCAAAAGTGTTTCTGAGGTGTACATTCAAATCTTTCATGTATTGTTGTGTAGTGTAGGCTGTTGCCATGGCGGCGTCGCCTGGTTGGTACAACAGGTGTAGAGGGAGAGTCATTTGTCGACCGGTCATCATCTCGAAGGGAGAGATGCCAGTTGATGTGTGTGGAGTGGCTCTTATGGCCATGAGGACCAGAGGGAGTTTCACGTCCCAGTCCTTGTGGTTTGCAGCCACGTATTTCTTCAAAATACTCACCACAGTTCTGTTTGCTCTTTCTACTTGGCCTGAAGCCTGTGGGTGGTAGCCGACATGAAAGTTGGCCTTGACGCCTAGCGTCTTCCACAGTTCTTTCATCACTTCACCTGTGAAGTGTGTACCTTGGTCTGAGTTCACCCGAAGGGGAAGTCCAAACCTTGAGAATATATGATTCATTAACAACATAGCAGTGGTTTGTGCTGTGTCGTTAGGAGCTGGTAGGCATTCTACCCATTTGGTGAATGCACAGGTTACCGTGAGAAAATATTTATTTCCTCTAGAGCTCTTAGTGAGTGGTCCAACCCAGTCGATCTGGAGGTCAGACCATGGGAATGCAATGCCTCTGCTTTGCAGTGGTGCTCTGTGAAGTGGTCTGGTTGGCTGAAACTGGCCACAGACCACGCACCCTTCAATGTAGTCCTTGACATCCTTTTTCATTCCAGGCCAATAGGCAATTTGTTTTAATGCCGTCAGCGTGGCTTTATCTCCTTTGTGTCCTGCGGACGGGAGATCATGGGCATGAACTAACATCACCCCCCTTTGGTCATGGGGAACCACGAACACAGGTGAGGACGTTGGTCCATGAGCGAAAGTTAGGATGCCTTTGATTAGTTTTAGCTGTTTGCGCAGCTGGTAAAGGACTTTAAGGTCTGGATCGGAATCCAGTTCGTCTTTAGACGGAGTGTTTTTTTCTGGATCAGTCAGGTACAGTATCATGGAGTTGATAGCAGGATCCGACTTCTGTAGTTGGATGATGTCTGGGTCAGTCAGTGCGGGTCGTACAGAGACTGCGTTGTCAGCAGGTCTGGCTGCGGCCTGTGCACGTGTGACTGCCATTACCCTGACTGTAGGTTGTATTGACAGAGTCTTGATTAACCAGGAGGGGTCGAAGGACCATAGAGGACCTTCGTCGGCTCCTTCTTTGGCTAAGGAATCTGCAATGTCATTGTAGTACTTGTCATCGCCTGGGACTCTAGAATGTCCTGGAACTTTCTTCCAGTAGATCTGTAAGTCGTGAGATGTCACCAAGTGATCACACGCTATGAAAAGCTCTTTGTGTTTGACCACTTTTCTGTCGCTTGTTAGGAAACCGTTCTGTTTCCACACAGCGAGGTGACAAGCGAAACTCAAACGAGCATAGTTAGAGTCAGTGCAGATGACTAGCGTCTTGATGGAGCGTTCTACTACCATCTGGAGAGCTATTAGGATTCCTGCAATCTCAGCGTACTGAGAAGTCTGAGATCCTAATTTGTAGCTGAAAGTTATCTGCTCTTGGTCTTGGAGGAGGACCCCTCCAACACCTGCTCTGCAGATCTTGTCGCGGAGGAATGAAGATCCATCCACGTACAATGTTGTCATATCTTTGCAGATATTGTCATCAAAGAAGTGGTGATTCGGGTCTTCAGTTACTGGGGGTTTTACCTCAACCGGCGGCTGGGTGGCTGGTACATCTTGTGTACACTTCTGGCAGATTGCCAAGTCCGTCCCCAGATGTGACTTCTTGTTTTGACCATAACGTATGTCTAGGTTAAAACTTTGAAGCGCCATGAGCCACGTTGCAACACGTGAGTTTGTCACCACACCATCTCTGATGCGTTCACTGTTAAGAAAAGTCACTGGCTGGTGTTGTGTTTCCACAATGATTTTCTGTCCACCAATGTAGCTGGAGAAATGTTTAACTGCCCACACTGTGGTCAGTAAAGCTTTCTCACAGTCTGAGAATCTCAACTCGGGGCCTGCCATCGTTTTGCTGGCGTAGGCTACTACACGTTTGTCTCTGTCGTGTATCTGGTACAGACCTGCACTTATGCAATGAGCTGAGAAGCCCACTTCCAAGTAAAACTCTTTGTTGTAGTCTGGGTAGACTAAACAAGGGGCTGACTTGATCCTGTTTATAAGAGCGTCCATTGCCTGTTGCTGTTTGTCAGTCCAAACAAATGGTACGTCTTTTTTAAGGAGTTCAGTCAGTGGTTTCGCAAGGTCCGCATAGTTTTCGATGAATTGGTTCGAGTAGTTACACACGCCCAGAAAACTTTGTAGTTCTTTGAGATTGGTGGGGACTTTGAGATTGTCGAGGCCTTGGGTGCGAGTCAGCTGTGGTTGTACTCCGTCTGGACCTACAAGTAGGCCAACGTAGTCCACTTTGGTTCTGCACCATTGGCATTTTGACAGTGATATCTTAGCACCAGCAGTTGTTAGTTGATTCAGAACGTGGTCGATCTCAGCCAAATGTGAGTCCAGTGTTGGCTGCCTCAAAAGGACATCGTCCACGTAAATCAGTGTCCCACGCTCGTGGGCGTCTGGACATGCTTTGTTCAAGAAGATGTTGAACTCTGCAGGTGAGTTAGCGTAGCCAAAGGGACACCTGTTAAAGGTGTATTGACGGCCACCAAAAGTGAAAGCTAGTTTGTACTGATCCTCGGCGCGCACAGGGATGGTCCAAAAACCAGAGGCGACGTCGAGGGTCGAGAAGTACTTACCATTGGTGACCTTGGGCAGTTCCTGTTGGAGCTGCGTCATAGGCCATCTGGATAAGGGAACTTGTTTGTTTAGCTTTCTGTAGTCTATAGTGAGTCTCCACTTACCATTTGGTTTTAACACCGGCCATAAAGGCGCAGAGTAAGTGCTGTTACAGTATCGGATGATACCTTTTTCTAACAGGTCATTAATGATTTCTCTGATAGGTTGATGTGCTGCCAGAGGAATCTTGTACTGTCTGACAAATGCAGGGGGAGCATTAGGCGGGGTTGGGATGCTCACTGTGTGGAGCGTGGTCAACCCACAATCCATCGAGTCAGTTGAGAATGATTTCTCATATTTTAGAAGAACTTTGCGAAGTTTGTCCCTTTCTTCATCAGTTTTCAGGGCGTCGGCTTGGGCGACCACCTGGTCAATCTGTGAAGCAACTGAGAGGGGTTCTTGTTCTTTGGGGAGCTCCAGTGAGTCCCCTTCAGTGTCGTAAAACCTGTCAACAGGTAGTGCACTGTAAGTTTGGGGGCATAGACTGTCTCCTTTGTTGAAACCGAACCTGCGGACAGTGTCCTGGTCGGACTCAGTGGGGGAGAAAAGAGCTATGGCCTGTGTTGGTTTCGTGAACAAGACTTGCCCCGTGTGTTGATTTGGGATCAAGTTTTCTGGGAGTCCTCCCAGAAATGGAATGCTTAGTTCAAAATCATGAAAATCAGTAGAGATCAACCATCCTAGCTGTGTGTGTTTTGGGATCAGCACCTCTTCCGTGCTTGTGTTGCACACAGCAACAGTCGTGGTTCTGCAGTCGAGGGTCACGTGGCATGTGGCCTCTATGGACAGTCCCAATTTGAAAAACATAGGAGATGGTTGAAAGTATGCCTGTTTTGTGCTAATAGCTTGTCCTTTCATGATGTGACACATCACTGGCTTGTTCATAACCTGAGGTGGTACCGCAGTGTTATGGCTGTTAGCAATCTGGCAGACCTCTGGAATGGTCTGTCCAGCCTTAAGGTTCTCTGTGGTTAGCACAGGAGAGTCACTTGTGGCTGTGTCTAGTGACCACAGTACATTGTTGTTGATGTCCACTCGGACACCTAATCTTACCAAAATGTCGGAGCCTATGTAGGTTGCATGTGGTAAGTTCGGGACCACGAGGAACGGGTGATCCAGTTCTCGTTGGTTCCAGATCAGTTTCAGGTCAATGATCCCTTTTGCGGTCATTACCTGTTTATCGTTGGGGTCCAACGAAAAGCGGAAAGCCTTTTTGTTCATTTCTAGACCCAACTGTTTTTTAACCAAGGTTCCATAGAAAGCTTGGCTGATCGCTGATTTCTCCGTCCAAGGAGACAAAACAGCATCATCGGTGTGGGATCCTTGGATCTCAACACCTTTGACTACCTGTGGTAGGTAGTGTTCAGTGAGTGCTGACTGTTTCAGCTCGCAGAGGAGGCTCTCTTGTTGGGCCTTTTCTGCCTCACCTGTTGCTGAAGGTTCACTTACCGGGATTGTGCTCTCGTTGGAGGATCCCTTTGTGCCTTCCGCGGTACCTGCTGTTAGACAGTCAGTGTCACCTTGTGTAGGCATATCGATTGGCAGTGGTTGGCTCACTCTGGTCCACATTGTCTGATCGCCATAATCTATAATCGCGTCGAAGCGGTTTATAAAGTCTTGGCCGACCAAAAATGGGAATGAGTCAACGGCGGACACGTGTACCGGGTGGTATAGCGTCATTTCACCAATCTGCATATGAACCATGGCTATAGCTGTTAGGGTTGTTCTCGTCTCTGAGAGTCCCTGCAATACTACAGCACATTCTTTGAGGGGTATTTCCCTGTCAACACCGCTAGCGGCTATCCGTAGCTCCTTCAACAGTGTGGGAGACATAATGGTTATGTCAGCCCCACCATCCAGGAGGGCCTCTTCTGTGAGGACCCCTTCTAAAGTGATTGACAGGTAAGCCTTCTTAGCGGGCCCCTTCCTGATAATGTTACACAGGAACCTATCAGGTTTT
>JBBPBX010045865.1:0-17931 GCA_038048925.1 Garcialebias charrua | reverse complement strand
TTTCCATGTCCTGCAACTTATATGGTGAAGCAACGTATTTATGGATTTTTTACCCCATATTTTTAGACCAATTTTTGGCTGAGATATGACCATTTCCATTCATTCTGACTGAAAAAATGAGGGCCCTCTAGGCTTTTGACGACTACCGGCGTGCCTGTAGAGGCTGTAAGCTGCCGCCCATGGTGATTTTTAAGAGTAAACCCATGCCGAAGGAGGAGTTTCCCCAGTGTGTGGTTGTTGCAGTTAATGAGAAGGGGTGTATGGACACAGACATGATGAACGTGTGGCTCACAAAGTGCTACACGAAACGGCCAGACAGATTTTTTAGAGCAACAAAAGCCCTGCTGGTGTCGACAGCGTGCACGTGCACATCACGCTGCAGTTTAAAGATGAAATTAAAGTGTTTAACTCCATTCCTGCCTTCATCCTGGGAGGTTTGACCAAAGTGCTGCTGCCTCTGGACATTTCTGTGAACCGGAGCTTCAAAGCAGCTCTGCGCCGCCTTTGGGAGGAGTGGATAGAGAGCAACAGCTTCACGGCTACAGGACGGATGTGTCACGCGACGTTCCAGAAGGTCCTCGGATGGATGGATAAAGAGTGGACCTCAGTCACTGAAGAATCCATCCAGTCGGGGTTCAGAAAGACCAGGATGTTTGCTGGAGCTGGAGCTGAAGTGGAGGAGGACTCCGACAGCCCCGGGGAGGAAGAGGAGGCAGTGCTACATCACTTACCTCAGGAGTTGGCAGAACTCTTCTCCAGCGACACAGAGGATGAAGAATTCAATGGGTTTGAATAAATAAAAATAAAAAAACCAAGTGTTTCTGTCATCATTATGGGCGGGTAGTAATGTTAAAGCTGCTGAAGGACCAAACTGAAAACATGCTTGAACAAAACATTCAAATGTTTTCTCTTTTTTTTAATCAGATTCTCTTTGAAGCTAAAAACTCCGCCCACATGGCCAAGTTTGGAGAGGAGGTCCCACCATGGAGCTGAGAGGAGGAGATGACAGGAGGAGGAGGAGGGGCAGGAGGAGGAGGAGGGGCAGGAGGAGGAGGAGGGGCAGGAGGATTGCTTCTCTAACTGAACTCTCATTGGACAGTGGATCCTGTTGCCATGGAAACCAGCAGCACGGAGTGCCCAGCAGGATCCAACATGGAGGAAAAATAAAAGTCCAGCTTATTGGGTCAACTCAGCTTTTATTTTGATAGTCCTGCACAGAAACAGGAAGCAGCTGTTTGTTGTTTTCACATACGAAACCAAATAAAGTTAATTTGAAAAACCTCTGTTTTGTCCCTCACCTGCAGCAGGAACACGATCAGAATCAATCAATCAATCAAAGTTTATTTATAGAGCCCTTTCCAGCAGCCAAAATGTGCACGAAGTGATGAACAATGCACAAGTTAAAAACAAACAAGAATTAAAAAATAGACCGTTAAAAAATTAAAACAAACTAAACACAGTGAGATTGACAAAGAACTACTAAAAGCCTGGGTGAATTAAAAGGTTTTAAGATTAGATTAAAAAAAGATCCATGTCCGTGATGGAGCACAGTCCAGAGGCAGATGTTCCAGTGATGGAGCACAGTCCAGAGGCAGATGTTTCAGTGATGGAGCACAGACCAGAGGCAGATGTTTCAGTGATGGAGCACAGTCCCAGAGACAGATGTTTCCGTGATGGAGCACAGTCCTGAGGCAGATGTTTCAGTGATGGAGCACAGTCCTGAGGCAGATGTTTCAGTGATGGAGCACAGTCCAGAGGCAGATGTTTCAGTGATGGAGCACAGTCCAGAGGCAGATGTTTCAGTGATGGAGCACAGTCCAGAGGCAGATGTTTCAGTGATGGAGCACAGTCCAGAGGCAGATGTTTCAGTGATGGAGCACAGTCCAGAGGCAGATGTTTCAGTGATGGAGCACAGTCCTGAGGCAGATGTTTCAGTGATGGAGCACAGTCCTGAGGCAGATGTTTCAGTGATGGAGCACAGTCCTGAGGCAGATGTTTCAGTGATGGAGCACAGTCCAGAGGCAGATGTTTCAGTGATGGAGCACAGTCCAGAGGCAGATGTTTCAGTGATGGAGCACAGTCCTGGGGCAGATGTTTCAGTGATGGAGCACAGTCCAGAGGCAGATGTTTCAGTGATGGAGCACAGTCCTGGGGCAGATGTTTCAGTGATGGAGCACAGTCCAGAGGCAGATGTTTCAGTGATGGAGCACAGTCCAGAGGCAGATGTTTCAGTGATGGAGCACAGTCCAGAGGCAGATGTTTCAGTGATGGAGCACAGTCCTGAGGCAGATGTTTCAGTGATGGAGCACAGTCCAGAGGCAGATGTTTCAGTGATGGAGCACAGTCCTGAGGCAGATGTTTCAGTGATGGAGCACAGTCCAGAGGCAGATGTTTCAGTGATGGAGCACAGTCCAGAGGCAGATGTTTCAGTGATGGAGCACAGTCCAGAGGCAGATGTTTCAGTGATGGAGCACAGTCCTGGGGCAGATGTTTCAGTGATGGAGCACAGTCCAGAGGCAGATGTTTCAGTGATGGAGCACAGTCCTGGGGCAGATGTTTCAGTGATGGAGCACAGTCCAGAGGCAGATGTTTCAGTGATGGAGCACAGTCCTGAGGCAGATGTTTCAGTGATGGAGCACAGTCCAGAGGCAGATGTTTCAGTGATGGAGCACAGTCCTGAGGCAGATGTTTCAGTGATGGAGCACAGTCCAGAGGCAGATGTTTCAGTGATGGAGCACAGTCCAGAGGCAGATGTTTCAGTGATGGAGCACAGTCCAGAGGCAGATGTTTCAGTGATGGAGCACAGTCCTGAGGCAGATGTTTCAATGATGGAGCATAGTCCTGATGCAGATGTTTCAGTGATGGAGCACAGTCCTGAGGCAGATGTTTCAGTTATGGAGCATAGTCCTGGGGCAGATGTTTCAGTGATGGAGCACAGTCCTGAGGCAGATGTTTCAGTGATGGAGCATAGTCCTGAGGCAGATGTTTCAGTGATGGAGCACAGTCCTGAGGCAGATGTTTCAGTGATGGAGGACAGACCTGAGGCAGATGTTCCAGTGATGGAGCACAGTCCAGAGGCAGATGTTTCAGTGATTGAGGAAAGTCCTAAGGCAGATGTTTCAGTGATGGAGCATAGTCCTGAGGCAGATGTTTCAGTGATGGAGCACAGTCCAGAGGCAGATGTTTCAGTGATGGAGCATAGTCCTGAGGCAGATGTTTCAGTGATGGAGCACAGTCCAGAGGCATATGTTTCAGTGATGGAGCACAGTCCAGAGGCAGATGTTTCAGTGATGGAGCACAGACCAGAGGCATATGTTTCAGTGATAGAGCACAGTCCAGAGGTAGATGTTTCAGTGATGGAGCACAGTCCAGAGGCAGATGTTTCAGTGATGGAGCATAGTCCTAAGGCAGATGTTTCAGTGATGGAGCACAGTCCAGAGGCATATGTTTCAGTGATAGAGCACAGTCCAGAGGCATATGTTTCAGTGATAGAGCACAGTCCAGAGGTAGATGTTTCAGTGATGGAGCACAGTCCAGAGGCAGATGTTTCAGTGATGGAGCATAGTCCTAAGGCAGATGTTTCAGTGATGGAGCACAGTCCAGAGGCAGAATCTGTTTCAGTGATGGAGCATAGTCCAGAGGCAGATGTTTCAGTGATGGAGCACAGTCCTGAGGCAGATGTTTCAGTGATGGAGCACAGTCCAGAGGCAGATGTTTCAGTGATGGAGCACAGACCAGAGGCAGATGTTTCAGTGATGAGCACAGTCCTGAGGCAGATGTTTCAGTGATGGAGCACAGTCCAGAGGCAGATGTTTCAGTGATGGAGCACAGTCCAGAGGCAGATGTTTCAGTGATGGAGCACAGTCCAGAGGCAGATGTTTCAGTGATGGAGCACAGTCCTGAGGCAGATGTTTCAATGATGGAGCATAGTCCTGATGCAGATGTTTCAGTGATGGAGCACAGTCCTGAGGCAGATGTTTCAGTTATGGAGCATAGTCCTGGGGCAGATGTTTCAGTGATGGAGCACAGTCCTGAGGCAGATGTTTCAGTGATGGAGCATAGTCCTGAGGCAGATGTTTCAGTGATGGAGCACAGTCCTGAGGCAGATGTTTCAGTGATGGAGGACAGACCTGAGGCAGATGTTCCAGTGATGGAGCACAGTCCAGAGGCAGATGTTTCAGTGATTGAGGAAAGTCCTAAGGCAGATGTTTCAGTGATGGAGCATAGTCCTGAGGCAGATGTTTCAGTGATGGAGCACAGTCCTGAGGCAGATGTTTCAGTGATAGAGCACAGTCCAGAGGCATATGTTTCAGTGATGGAGCACAGTCCAGAGGCAGATGTTTCAGTGATGGAGCACAGACCAGAGGCATATGTTTCAGTGATAGAGCACAGTCCTGAGGCAGATGTTTCAGTGATGGAGCACAGTCCTGAGGCAGATGTTTCAGTGATAGAGCACAGTCCAGAGGCATATGTTTCAGTGATAGAGCACAGTCCAGAGGCAGATGTTTCAGTGATGGAGCACAGTCCAGAGGCATATGTTTCAGTGATAGAGCACAGTCCAGAGGCATATGTTTCAGTGATAGAGCACAGTCCAGAGGTAGATGTTTCAGTGATGGAGCACAGTCCAGAGGCAGATGTTTCAGTGATGGAGCATAGTCCTAAGGCAGATGTTTCAGTGATGGAGCACAGTCCAGAGGCAGATGTTTCAGTGATGGAGCATAGTCCAGAGGCAGATGTTTCAGTGATGGAGCACAGTCCAGAGGCAGATGTTTCAGTGATGGAGCACAGTCCTGAGGCAGATGTTTCAGTGATGGAGCACAGTCCAGAGGCAGATGTTTCAGTGATGGAGCACAGTCCAGAGGCAGATGTTTCAGTGATGGAGCACAGTCCAGAGGCAGATGTTTCAGTGATGGAGCACAGTCCTGAGGCAGATGTTTCAGTGATGGAGCACAGTCCAGAGGCAGATGTTTCAGTGATGGAGCACAGTCCTGAGGCAGATGTTTCAGTGATGGAGCACAGTCCAGAGGCAGATGTTTCAGTGATGGAGCACAGTCCAGAGGCAGATGTTTCAGTGATGGAGCACAGTCCTGAGGCAGATGTTTCAGTGATGGAGCACAGTCCAGAGGCAGATGTTTCAGTGATGGAGCACAGTCCAGAGGCAGATGTTTCAGTGATGGAGCACATTCCAGAGGCAGATGTTCCAGTGATGGAGCACAGACCTGGTGCAGATGTTCCAGTGATGGAGCACAGTCCTGAGGCAGATGTTTCAGTGATGGAGCACAGTCCAGAGGCAGATGTTTTAGTGATGGAGCACGCACCAAACTTTGTAATGGGCGATTTTAACCACTGTAACCCCGCAAAATCACTGTGTGGCTTTGAACAATATGTCAGCTGCCCGACACGACATATGTCTGGATCTGTCTTTTGGCTCAGTTAAAGGTGGACTCAGATCTTATCAAAGAGCTGCACTAGGAACGTCTGATCACAACGTCATCTATCTGGTCCCAGTTTATCGGCCCATTCTGAAAATACTTAAATCAGAGCAACGCAGTGTTCCAGTATGGTCGGATGAATCAACCAAAAACCTTCAGGATTGCTTCATATGCACTGACGGGGAGGTTTTTATTAATGCTTGTGAAAATTTAAATGAATTGCCTGAAACTGTGTCATCTTACATCACTTTCTGCGAGGATTTGGTAATCCCCCGGAGAGTATGTCATAAATTCCCAAACAACAAACCTTGGTTCTCAAATGATGTGAGGAAAGCCATTGTTGAGAGGAATAAATTGGGTAACACTTTATAATAACTACACCTTATTTAGCCTTATTTAAGCATTAATAAACGTTTAATTAACATTGAAAACATCATTAATTAAGGATGATTCACACTTAATACACTATTAATTAACACACTTATTAACGCTTTATGCATAAAGAATAATGAGTTCCAAAACCTACGTACTCAATGTTTATTCATGCTTAATAACTCATGAATTAACTATGCTATCTATATTTGTAAATGCACAAATTAATGTGCTTTCACCACATGTATTAAATGCGTACTAATTGTTAAATAATGTTTGAATTCACTATCTATTAATCCTGCAATGCATCATTAATTAAGGCAGTTGCTAGTAGTTACTTAAGTGTATTTGTGAACCCTTCTAAAGTGAAGACTATTCATTCTTTATTAAGGTTTTGTTCATGTTGAATAAATCCTAAATAGCCAGAAGTTATTTTTCACTTGTGGAAATCAGACAAAAATCAAAGCAGGAGACGTTGAATACCAAAAACAGGTTTTGACATTTTCAAAAAGTCAATAAAACTATGCAAAAACTCAGGACAGTATTACACTTTTATTATTTCATTTTATGCTTATGTTCATTGGGTGTTTGGTGTTTTAGGGGTGTTTGGTGTTTCAGTGTTGGTGTAAATTTTCATACTTTTATACTATTATGAAAAAACTCAGGACAGTGTTACACTTTTTTACTATTTTATGCTTATGTTTATTAAATGTTTTAGTGTTTAGTGTTTAGATGGTTACTGTTGCACCGAGGGACTGAGAGAAACGCAATTTCGGTCCTGTGTATGTCCTGTACATATTGCAGTTCTGACAATAAAGTTGACTTTGACTTTGACTTTGAACATACATCTGCCAGTTAGATGTTCCCACCACTAGTTAGAACGACTCCGTCAGAACTGCTGCAACTTCGTGCACTCGTCCCTATCCTAAGACGGATGTGCGTAATCAATTACGTTGTTTTGTGCCCCGGTGCAATGTCAATGTCAATAAAGATATATTCTATTCTATTCTTCTATTCTATTCACGTTTTGCAAAATAAAGAAACCGAGTAGGACTCGCTGCAGAAGAAGCCTGCAGTTTAACAAAACCGAACTACGTCCACACGACGAATTAGTCTTTCCTCTCATCAGTGATGTCGTCAGCTTTCTCTTCGCTTGTGAAACTTTGTTCAGTCACATTCTGACGGTCATGAGCACTCGTTTGACTCGTTTTGAAGCGAAAACAACGCGCTTTGGAGACTAGCTTAGCTTTTAGCCTGCTATCGCTAACGCCTGCTGTTGGAGTGAGCGCTGCGTAACAACGACGTCACCACGCACGTTTTGTGTCACAGCTTTTTCTGTCCGGGCGGGTTGTTGAAGCAGCCGCTTCAACACGAACAGAAAAAGAAAAACGTCAGTGAAACGTTGTAAAATCCTATCATTTGATTTGTGACCAAAATGTTTTGCACTACTTTTCTTTGACACAATTTTTGCCACTTTAGTGACCTGCTACAGGTTGAGTGTTTCATGACCCAGGTTGGGTAAACATTTTAGATTTCCACAAGTGAAAAATAACTTGTGGCTATTTAGGATTTATTCAACATTAACAAAACCTTAATAAAGAATGAATAGTCTTCACTTTAGAAGGGTTCACAAATACACTTAAGTAACTACTAGCAACTGCCTTAATTAATGATGCATTGCAGGATTAATAGATAGTGAATTCAAACATTATTTAACAATTAGTACGCATTTAATACATGTGGTGAAAGCACATTAATTTGAGCATTCACAAATATAGATAGCATAGTTAATTCATGAGTTATTAAGCATGAATAAACATTGAGTACGTAGGTTTTGGAACTCATTATTCTTTATGTATAAAGCGTTAATAAGTGTGTTAATTAATAGTGTATTAAGTGTGAATCATCCTTAATTATTTATGTTTTCAATGTTAATTAAATGTTTATTAATGCTTAAATAAGGCTAAATAAGGTGTAGTTATTATAAAGTGTTACCATAAATGGTTTAATAGTGGGGATATGGTTTTGTACCATGAGTCACAGAAAGAAGTTAAAAGGAAAATTAAAATAGCTCAACTTAATTATAAAAACAAAGTACAAAATCTGTTTACCGAAGGTAACTCTCGCCCCGCTTGGGAGGGTGTTAAAACAATGATTGGCATGGAACCCAAAAAGAAGACAGCTGTCGCCAGAGGGGTTTTTACTAACACATTAGATTTAGATTTTTCTAATGATCTGAACAGCTTTTATAATCGTTTTAACCTTCATGATTTTAAGAATGAATTGTCTGTTTTTATCAACGCTGTCCCTGAGCACAACAATAATATGCTCATATCTAAGGGCACAGTGCTTAAACAGCTTAAAGGAGTCAAACAGAATAAAAGTCCAGGCCCTGATGGTATTGGGGGGCGGGTTCTCAAAACCTGTGCAGAGCAATTAGCAGATATTCTCTGCCACATTTTTAATAAATCCTTAGAGCTCTGCAAAGTGCCTAACATCTGGAAATCATCCATCATTGTTCCCGTACCGAAGGTTAAATCTCCTAAGGAGCTCAATGATTTCAGACCGATAGCGCTAACTTCACTTGTTATGAAATCCTTTGAGGGAATTGTAAAACCAGAACTTTTGACTCACACTCAGCCACTGCTGGATCCACTCCAGTTTGCTTACAGAGCAGGTAGAGGGGTGGACGATGCTATTGCATCATTACTTAACATTACACTCACTCATCTGGAAGGTGTAAATAATATGGTGCGGATGCTTTTTATTGATTTTCCCTCAGCTTTTAATTCCATCCAACCCCATATATTGGCAAAGAGATTAAAAGAATGTAATGTGGATATATCCCTGATTGTGTGGCTAATTGATTTTTTAACAAACAGGTCACAACGGGTCAAAATAAATGGCACATTGTCCGATGCTGTGGTGTCCTCCACAGGTGCACCTCAGGGTTGCATTTTATCACCTTTGTTGTTTGTTCTTTATACGAACACGTGCCAAAGTCTTCATGTGAATCATCACATTATAAAGTTTGCTGATGACTCAGTTATTGTGTCTCTGTTAAATGGAAATGTTCCGACAGGCCATGATAATGTTCTGCAGGACTTTTTGGTGTGGTGCCAGTCATCCTTCCTGCACATAAATGCATCAAAAACTAAAGTGATGAGCATAGACTTCAGGAAGTCCTCTGCCCCTCTCCCTCCTGTTACCATAAATGGTCAGGTAGTGGAAGAGGTGCAACAATACAAATATCTGGGCGTAATGATGGACAATAAATTAACATTTGAGTCCCAGTCAGATGCAATCTGTCGGAAAGCCCACCAAAGGATGCATTTCCTCAGGAAGCTAAGGAGTTTAAATATTGATTGCACTTTTATGAAAATGTTTTACAGCTGTTTTATTGAATCTGTTCTGACTTTTTCATTTCTCTGCTGGTTTGGGATGTTGAACTTGAAAAACCGTAATCGCTTACAGGGTGTCATCAAAGAATGCGGGAAAATAATAGGGACTCAAATGAACAACATCATGGATCTATTTAAATCAAGATCTACATCAAAAGCTAAAAAAAATTGGCAGATCCCACTCATCCTCTACATGCTCAGTTCAATCTTTTGCCTTCAGGCAGAAGATATGGCCTACCTAAATGCAGAACGAACAGATTAAAAAACTCCTTCATCCCCTCAGCTATTGGATTTTTAAACAAAAACTAGGTTTTAAAGGGGACCACAGATTCAAAATTCACTTTTTAATGTTTTTTTTTTTACTCAACTTTGGGTATGTACTTAATAAAAAAACAGTCCTAAGGCCAAAGAAATGCACCCAGTGGTTTATTTACTCTAAGTAGATTTATTTGTCTGTGATAGAAACACTTCGTTCTCACTTCCTGCGGTTTGTGACGTCACAAACCGCAGCCACAACCCACACCAAACCTGAGTCCAGCCCCTCACCTGATTCCTGATTTCATCTCATCTTTTGTTTAAATGTTCTTAATTTCATGTGTACAGCACTTTGTTGCAGCTGTGGTTGTTTTAAATGGCTTTATAAATAAAGTATAATTGTTATTTTTACGTTTTAGTTCAATTTTTAGCGATCGCTCCCAACGCGCAGCCGGCAGAAATAAAACGAGCAGACCGCCGGCGAAGGGACCATCTGCGTGCGGGAGCTGCTGGGAGCTGCTGGCTTTTGAGGTCCGTGGGGTCCGGTCAGAGGTTGCCTCATACGGATAAATTAACTGGAGACACTCGGTGAACTTTGTGTGTGTGTGGACTGAAGCAGCGATCGCTCCCAAAAGCGCCGCATGCAACGAGCGGTTAACTGGCGGTGTGCCGGAGGAGGAAGAGCTATCATTAGCCTCGGAGGTGGGCTAATGCTAAAAGGAGCTGCAAATGGCGGCGCGCGCAGACAGCTTTCGGTAAGTTATCTTAAGCTAGTAGCACTAACAGTAAGTCAAATGAGTAATAAAAAAAGAGCTAATTTTAAAACAACAACAGATTACGCCAAAAATACACTACATACAGTCCGCTCCGCTCCGCAGGTCGCAGCTGAGCGTCTCAAACTCCAATTTCCACTTCCTCCGCTCAGCTCAGGTCCGCCTGCATGCACAGCAAAATCTGTAGTGTTGTTTTTTCAATGTTAATAATTTTGAGTTAGTGGGTGTTGATTTTGGAGTTGTTTTAACACTTTTAGTGATCAAAAAGCTCTGCGAGCGTTGTCAATCAAGCGAGTTATAAGGTAACACCTGTGACTAAGTTAAATTCACTCCAGGTTGAGTTGATGACAACATCCGGTTCAGACGTGCCACGTGCGGTTTTTCCATTGCTCAGTTGGTGAACGGACAGAGAAGAGTGCAGAGAATTCAACTTATGTGGATTTTTCGGCTTAAGCAAGGTAAGAACATGAACTGAATATATTTACTTCTTCAAGATGATAATTGCTGAATGAATTTGTGATAAATGATATCGGGTGCAAAGCGACTGAATTGATGCTGGTTCATGCATGTAGCTACTAAGCTAGGCTAACTTACTTAGTAGAAATGATATTGTGAATTATAGAAAACCCTTTTTTTATCAAAGATAAAACTGTCTAGCTACTGATTAAATTCGGTCCAGGTTAATACATTTTACTGGAGGAAAATCACATTTGTTGTGTCATTCGGTAAGCCTATAACTTGTTAGCTTAATGTTGGTGCTTGGTGGTGACAATTATTTATCCGGACAAATAACACTATACTTAGTTAAACGTTACGAGTAGAATGTAAAAATGCAGCGGACATCTTGTCACCTAGAGCCCTTTCTGCGATGCGTAAAATAGAATCCAGTGTAAAAACGTGGAATCTCGCAGAATTCGCTTATTTGACTGAGTTTCTGATGTATTTTGGACGCTCCCGCTGCACCTGCCGTGGTAACAGGTGCAGGGGTGAGCTCTGCTGTCTGCTCCCCTCCGGACAGGGAGGGAAAAAGCTGCGTCCCGCGCTGCAAACAACAACTCGCTAAAAGCAACGTCCTCCAAAAATATGAAGCTAGGGTAAAGTTTACAACTTTGTGTGTGTGTGCGCGCGTGTGTGCGCGCGTGTGTGTGTGTGTGTGTGTGCGTGCGCGTGCACGTCATCTTCCATCATCATACCACTTTTATTTATGAAGCACTTTAAACGTCACAAGGCCAACTCAGCAAAATGGCTGCTGGATCAAATCCCAGCCAGGGACCTCATGGTGTTTACATGTTCTCCCTCTACATGAATGTTTTTTTTTCTCTCAGTACTCCAGTTTTCTCACACAAGACATGCACTTTAGACTCACTGGTGTACACTGTAGGTCTCAAACAATTGCTTGATTTGTAAATGTTCTTTTGAACAAAATCACATTCAAGTCTAACTTAAACCCAGCAGTTAAAAATGGGCCAGTTTGTCATGAACTCCAGGGCCACATTTTCTCCTCGGTCTGCTCCTGCCTCAGTGAACCACAATGGGGTCCATCTAAAAAAATAATTATTTGCACCTGATGAAAATAATTATTTGCACCTGATGAAGTTTAACTGCCACATTTCTCTCCTTTCTCTACAAGGTGCAGTCTAAAGAAGTGACAATGCTGCTAAAGGTGAAGTACCAGAATACCAAGAAGTAATCCGGTTACTGTCAGAGTCAACCTTTTTGGATTTTTTTGCCCAAGGTGAGTAGCCATCTCCAAAGTTGCCCTTAGAAAAACTAACATCAAGCATTTATGCATTTAGGATGGCTATTTAGGTTTACAATTTGAGTATCACTTGCCCCCCCCACCAAAAACAAACAAACTGTATTGTATTTGTATTGAAATATTGTGTTAATGTCCTAAATTCAAAAGTAAAGCTATTCATAAATGCAAATCACTCACTGCACTTGAGATCAGCATTGTTTTTTTTAAATCTGTTTTCATAATTTTCTTTCTACAGTCAAATACAAATTTGGGCTTCCTGATGCTACTGAACTTGATGCTATTGATGAAACCAACACATTAGTTTGATGGACAGCTGAATCAAGACTTCCTTCTGCTGTTTGGAGTTGAAACAGCCTCCAAGATGCTTGAGAAGTGGGAGACAACTTTCAACTCAACGGTTATCAAAGAGGCCAAACAGCTGACTCGGTCAACTGAGCTGTGCAGACTTCTAAAAGCAGCTGAGAATCTAACAGAAGACGATGACACCAGTAAGCTAATAAACATCACTGAATTTTATTGCTTTGTGCATTCTAATTTGATAATAATGGCTTGTTTCACCTCATTGTCCTCCTGATAGCCTGGGACAGTGACATGGCTTCTCTGCTGCTGCTCCTCCATCTCATGCCACCCACAGCTGGATGAAAGAGGACCAGGATAAGCCCCAGTGATGCAGTGGAGAAAATGTTGCACTTTCACAAGGTATGCAGGACTTATTTTCATCCACCTAGCCAGTACTTTAGATGTTTTCTTGGTTTTTTTTTCATTTATAGATGGCCTCCCTTCACACCTTTTAGCCATCCTCTCACTCCAATATTTTTTTTTTTTTTTAAGAGAGAAAGAAAGAAAAGAGAAAGTAAGGCAACAAATCAACAATTATCAACCAAAAGAGCACAAGGCAAACACACCCAACCTCCGTCCACAATCCTGCAAAGCACATGACAGAACACAACAATGGAACATACATGCATAAAGACTAATAATATTCATGAGCTTGCAGTAGAATTCTATAAATACACATACCCATATCTACAAATATATATATACAGTAGTATACATACATATACTTTTATATTCATTTATATACCCATCTACATATCTGCATATATCTATATATACATCCCTGCATCCATTTGTGTGTGGTTGTGAGCATGCATAAGTGTATAAGGTTCCTCCAATAGAACATTTAGTAGCGACTGTGAAGCATCAGAGATCCGTCCCCCCAAAGCCCGAGGCAGACGAAGGAGCGATCAAAGCCCAAGACCCCAGGACTGCCCGAACAGGACGAGCCACTAGCCCACTCCCCAGATCCTACCAAGGGGAAGAACTGGACGAACCCCTACCAGCGACCACATACAATGACCCCCCGGTGTCGCCCGCGACAAATTCACAGGCCCCCGCCGGAGCCCGCTGCGCCGACGTAGCCCCAGGGCCGGTCACCGAGGCTCGGGCACCGGGGACGCCCACCCCTCGGGCCCAGACCCGACCGGACCAGAGGGCACGAGCCCCACCAGGCAGCCACCAGGCCGAGCCGACAAACGCCCAAGCGCCCAACCCCAGATAGTGAGGGCCCCAAGCACGCCCGCAGGCAAGGGAACACCTACCAGGGGGGGCCACGTGGCAGGAGCGCGACACTAAGTAGCCTCGGAAGTATCAGAGAGGGGGCAGTCCAAAACCCAGCCTGACACTTAAACATTCATACACAGATATACTCATTCAGACCCACCCTCATCCTCACCCTCAGTCACACAAAGACAAACAATAACGACATGTTCCATTCATAATCCCGATGCACACTCTATACCCCCTAGGTCCAAGACATGTACCTGCTCCCTGCGTGGGGCAGCCCACATCCAAACCCAGGAGGTAGGCCCATTCATTCTGGGGTGGAGAGTAGCAGATATCCAAGATCCGGCCCATCCCGCGCCCTGCCGACAGGACAGGACACCCGAGTCCAAGCAGCCCCAGGGGGAGCGCACTGCCAGCCCCGCCCACGGCGAACCCGCAGGCCCCGAACCCCCCCACACCCCAGCACAACCCCTGACAGCCCATCCCCAGAATGTCCGCCAGGCAACCAGGGGGGGGTAAGAGAAAAATAAATAAATAATATATATATATAAATAAATACATAAATAAATAAAATCGAAATTAACAAATCAAGACCCCGACACACACACCCCCGTCCCCAAATGTACTGTTGGTGAGTGTTGTTCTAAAGTGTAATTAAAAGGGAAAGAGAAGGAGCAAAGGCTGGCATTATACCAGTTTCCCCTCCACTCCAACTCTAACCCAGGCCCTTATTGTCTAAATGCATAATGTTGAGTGAGCACAGGAATGGGGGCGAGAGTGATGTCATCCCGCCACCCATAACCATGTGCTCACTCCTTCCCTATATGTGACTTTTATGAAGATGTTTATGAATGAATGTCTAAAGTGTATATAAAATTGAGTCCCAGGTGCTCTGTACAACAGAGATGTAGAACCATTGCAGCACACCCGAGACTCAAATTCCCTACATGTATTAATTTAAGATGAAGAGGGCGGAGGTGCGTGGTGAGGGATGGGGAGAAAATATCTGCAGGAACAATGCTCCCACAGCGAGTCAGC
This sequence comes from Garcialebias charrua, assembly GCA_038048925.1. NCBI lineage: Eukaryota > Metazoa > Chordata > Actinopteri > Cyprinodontiformes > Rivulidae > Garcialebias > Garcialebias charrua. The sequence goes on along the minus strand of JBBPBX010045865.1, from coordinate 3,335 downwards.
TCCCCCGCTGACCCTGCGTACCCCCCCCCAGTTCGCCAAGGTCCACCCAAGGAGCGAGGTAGTGGAAACACCTCTCCGACCGCCAGGCCATTGAGCCAAGACCAGAGAGGGACACGGCCCCGAGGGCCGCCAAAGCAGAACCAACAGCCCACACCCACCAGGGCCGCCACGACCCCTGCGAACCGCAGTCAGCCCACAAGGACGACACTACCAAGAGCGCCCGCCCAACCGCCGACAGAGCCAGGAAGCACTGAGAACAGGCCCCAACCAGGGCCCGCTCACCGGCCAAGCATAGTCCAAGACCATCATCAAGGACATCCACTTGGTCCCCACCCCAGAAGAAATACTACACCCACCCTTCATATTAATAGCTTTCAGAACATATAACACATTAGACACCCAGGCTGGGTTTGCCCGCCCCCTCCCATTGGCCACCAGTCACACCCCCAGACACCCAACCCCCCAGCACATGAACCCCCAACCCACCAGCGAGCCGAGGGCCCCCGGCCAGAGCCGGGCACCAGAGCGCCAGCCAGCCCATAACCCGGCGACCCGCCCGCCAGAGCCCAAGACCCCCCGATCCCCACCAGGTCCAAGCCCGGGGATGACTCGCCCCCAGAGTCCCAAGCCCTCGGCACCCGCCCCGAAACCACCCCAGCACAGCCGGGTCACCGACCGGTGACCCATGACCGCCGCTACCGACCACCCGTGGGCCCGCATGCCGCCCCTAGCAGACATCCCCCAGAACCCCCCCGGTCCTCCCCAGGTCGAAGACAGGGTCCTCCCCGCCCAAGCAGCCCCAACCCCCCGGCGCCCCAAACCCCAACCCCCCCCACCAGCCCCAATGCCCCACAAGGCCAGATCCCAGACCCCCCACCCTCACTACGTAACGGAGCCGATCAAAGAATGCCAAATAGATTGATCCGATGTGTCGGCAGATGCTGTTTCAAGACTAATATGATCTAACAGAAGATTTTTATACTGATTAATGCTAAGATTATTTTTATTTTTCCAATTTACGAGTATGGTTTTCTTTGCGATGCATAAGGCAGTGAAAAGCATATAGGATGTATTTTTTTCTAGTATAACATCTTCAAAGATACCCAATAAGCAAACAGATGGAGAGAGTGGGATATTAAATTTCAAACATTTAGACAAGTCTTCACATACCTGTACCCAGAACCTCTGAACGGGTGGACAGAACCAGAGTGCGTGAATATAATCATCAGGTATATTACTTATGCACTGTGAGCAGTTGTTAGATGGTGTAAAGCCCATCTTAAACATCCGCTGACCTGTATAATGTACTCTATAGAGAACCTTATATTGTATTAATTGTAAATTGGAGATTCTAGTCAATTTAAAAGTATTTGAACATACTTGAGACCAAATTTTTTGTTCGAAGTTGATTGATAAATCTGACTCCCATTTTTCAACAGGTAGTGCTATCGAGTCATCGATTCTAGATAATTTTTTGTATATTTTAGATAATAATTTAGGTGGTTGAAAATTAATAAACTCTAACACACATGTTGGTGTTTCCAACAATGTTTTTTTAAGCTTAAATTTCTTTTTTACAATTGACTTAATTTGTTGGTATTGTAGGAAATATTTATTATCAATGTCATATTGTATTATTAATTTATTAAATGGAATAAAGTCTATGCCCTCAAATATGTGTTCCAGACAATCAATTCCTTTCATTCTCCAACCTGGGAAATTTAACATATTATTTTCTTGTTGAATGTCAGGATTGTTCCAGAGAGGTGTATGTGTACATGGGAGAAGTGAAGACTTTGTCATTTTCAGATACTCCCACCATGCCATCAGAGATGAGCTAATATTGATGCTCTTAAAGCAGACATGTCTTTTTAAAACTGTACTGATAAATGGTAGATCTGAAATCCTAATATCATTACATAAAGTTTGTTCTATATCTATCCAAGTTTCATCTAGTGCATTCGGTTTTAACCACTTTGATATATATTTTAACCTGTTGGCTAAATAATAGTAATAAAAGTTTGGAAGTTCTAATCCTCCGGTATCTTTAGATTTCTGTAATGTTTTTAAACTAATACGTGGAGTTTTATTTTTCCAAAGGAATTTAGATATAGAGGAGTCTAGTGACTTAAACCATTCAGTTGAAGGTTTATTTGGAATCATTGTAAATAAATAATTTATTCTCGGCAGCACCATCATTTTTACTGAGGCAACTCTTCCCATAAGTGATATGGGTAGAGATCTCCATCTAGTAAGATCGTCTTCAATTTTCTTTAATAGTGGGATATGATTTAATTTTATTAAATCTTCCAATTTAGGAGAGATATTAACACCTAAATATTTAATGTTACCTGATTGTAGTTTTTCATTAAGAGAATTATTAAACACGCAATTTATTGGAAGAACTGTAGACTTTGTCCAGTTTATAGAATAATCAGAAACTTTTGAAAACGAGTTTATTAATTTGATAACATTAGATATTGAGTTTCCTGAGTTCTCAAGAAAAAGCAAAACATCGTCAGCATAAAGACTAATTTTATGTTCTATGTTTCTACCCTTTATGCCTTTAATATCAGCACTTTGCCTTATTGCTGCTGCTAAAGGTTCAATAAAAATAGCAAATAATGCTGGTGAAAGTGGGCAACCTTGCCTGGTTCCCCTCTGTAAACAGAAGCTTGAAGATAATTGATTATTTGTCCTGACGCACGCTGTTGGTGAACTATATAATATTTTTAACCAATTAATGAAGTAATTCCCAAATCCAAATTTATTTAAGGTAGCAAATAAGAAATTCCAATTAACTCTATCAAATGCTTTTTCTGCATCTAATGAAAAAATAGCTGTTTCAATATTTTTCAAATATGAATACTCTATTATATTATATAATCTGCGTGTATTTGAGTTTGAGTGTCTTCCTTTTATGAATCCGGTTTGGTCTGGATGTATAATAACAGGAGTTATCTTCTCTAGTCTTTTAGATAAGACTTTACAAATTATTTTAACATCAACATTAATAAGAGAGATTGGACGATAACTGGTAGGTAATACTGGGTCTTTGCCTGGTTTTAATAAGAGACTAATGTTGGCTGAATTCATATGTGTTGGTAGCCTACCATTTTCTTCGGACTCAAATAGCACTCTATAAAATATCGGTTCCAGTATATCCCAGAACTTTTTATAGAATTCTACTGGATATCCATCAGGACCTGGAGATTTCTTATTAGGCATGCTTTTAATTGCATCATGGAGCTCATCTGATGTTAATGGTGAGTCTAGTTTTGATGATTGACTAATATCTAGTTTAGGAAGTGTTACTTTCTCCAAGAATTCATTAA
>JBBPBX010045864.1:0-26823 GCA_038048925.1 Garcialebias charrua | reverse complement strand
TTTTATGATAGTTTTAACTTTGTTCTTGCACCGGTCCATTAACTTTTACCTTTTTAATGCATTTCACAAGTAAACAGTGATGTTGGCTAATGAGTGAATAACAAGAATCAGTCTGTTCTGAAGATCTCTCCATGCCACAACTCATGAACACCTCGAAGAATTCTCAGGTTGGTCTCAGCTGTCGGTCCCCAGTGGGGCCGTGGGTCTGTTGGACATGTTGAAGAAAAGAAAAGAAAAGATGCTACAAAGAAAAAAATGGAAGGGTGGGGGTTTGATTGACATCCACAGACTGCAATTAGAGTGTTCCCTCAAAGCATCTGTGCTTTAGTGCTGCATGTGTGTTTATTTTTGGTTATGTTTAGTACGCGCAGTGATCTGGATCCATGATCCGGCGGTTCTGATTCGACACACAATGCTGGGTAGCGCTGGGTTTGAGGCAACGTTGCCAGATGGCATATATATTCAAGCCCGTCTCTTATGCACACATCCATGCATGCACAAACACACACACATTCACGTTTGTCCGCACCAGAGGTCTGATGGAATGGTACTGATTCTGTCAACCTGCCAAACATCACATCAGCTGCACGCTGAGAAACCAGTGTAAAATTAATTACTCTGTTTGTTTGAATGCTGTGAAATCATGTTGATTTTGGGAGGGGGGCAAACGAATTATCCTACATCCAGTTCTGCTGTGTCTACATCACACTAACTACTGTACTGTATTCAAATGTCTTGTAAGAAGAATCGTTACATTACTTTATAACATGTGTCCACTGGTGTAGTTAAAACATACTCTGAAAATCATAATGAACATCTCAAGTCCTATCAGGACGCTAAAACAATGTGAATCTTTACATCTTGACAGCTGCAGATTTTCTGGGGGTACTTTCAGTCAGGAGGTATAAGGACCATCTTGTGGTCTAAAGTAGAAACCTTTTGACAAGACACCTGGTTCCTGGGCAGGTAAAAGTTGGTGATGATTGAAAACAGGGGTTCCCAGAGTTTTTCAGCATGCAAGCTACATTTAAAATGTCCAAGTCAAAGTGATCTACCTACGATAAGGCCCCGTTTACGCGAGAACAACTTCTGGAAATGTTAGTTTTTTCCATGTTAATTGTGGTTAATAAACAAAAAATGAGCGGGTTTACTTGAACAACGCCAGTTTCCATGTCAGTCGAGTTGACAGGTAAGAAATTATGAACTATAGTACTGTTGATTTTAAAATGAAAGTATTTTCACCTAAACTGTCATATGTGCTGAGTAAAGCTATTCTAAGATGAGTTGTGTGCTGTTTGTTGAACATGTGCACAGAAAAGGAGGGGTAAATAAGACATTTTAAATTTATCTGGCAACCCTGACACAGGGGTCAGCTGCATTCATCGTGCATGCAGTGTCTGCATGATCACAGTTAGGTCCAAACTGGTGAACACACTAACATCTGTTTGGACCCTGGATTGTATGAGTTTTGCTCATAGATGTTGAAAAAGGATGAGCAGCACAAAACACTCTGCTCTCTGACATTTATTATAACTGTTGTTATTTATTATAACTGTTGTTATTTGTTATAACTGTTGTTATTTATTATGACTGTTGTTATTTATTATGACTGTTGTTATTTATTATGACTATTGTTATTTATTGTAACTGATGTTATTCATTATAACTGTTGTTATTTATTATGACTGTTGTTATTTATTATAACTGTTGTTATTTATTATAACTGTTGTTATTCATTATGACTGTTGTTATTTGTTTTAACTGTTGTTATTTATTATGACTGTTGTTATTTATTATGACTGTTATTAATTATTGTAACTGATGTTATTTATTATAACTATAGTGGGCATGACAGTGTCCACTATGATACGTCTTTTTTGAACTGTTCCAGTGGTGACCTTTGCTGACCTCTCAGTGAACAGACGTTTACTACAATTTATTCCATTGGTTGTAATCTGAGAACATATATAGTCACTCACCCAGAGACTATTGGCTTCTTTAATTTTATTCTAATGTAATAAAAAGAATAACATTTTGTCATTTTCATGATATGTGCTATTATGCTGTGTTATTCTGTAATGTGAAACATTACTGTGTCACTTCTGCACTAACGATGGTGTCCACAAACTGTGTGAAAGTTGAAGGCCCAGGTCAGAGAGGCCCGGCCGTTTTGTTTAGAAATGGAGAAGACAGTTAATCCGTTGTTTTCATGAGAATGACTCCAGCACTCTCTGCCTCCTCTAAACATTTCTTTCTGCTCCTGAATCTCACCTTGAATTCTGATAACGTGAAAGTGAAGTCTTTGACGTGTCTCTAACTCTCCTCGCTTGGTCCACGGACCAATGAGGAAACTGTGTTCTAATCTCAACACTTTTAGAAAAAACATTTGCTTCTGTGAACGACAGAGTGTGAACGTGCAGAGTTTGGAATGGACAGAGATCTGACAGCTCTCTATCTCTCATGGCTAGATAAACTGAGTCAATAAGTCAAAGACTGGTTTATTCAACCAAAAATTTATGGATGCCTCCATAAATTTAATAGAGCTAAAAGGCTCCAAGTTCTTAATGAACTTTCTTTGAGAAACGTCTTGTCTTGAAGTCAACCAGGAGCTGACGCATTTTATGATGATTGACGCGGACCCCAGGAGACGTTGGAAAAGTAAACGAGAACCGGTTTGGACGTGCGGGACCTGCAAAGATTCTGTACGCCTGAAAGGCTGGGCCATCTCTTTACCAGACTAGTCGTCTTAAAGGTAATGAGTCAGCGTTTACAAACGTACCTGGGATTCAGCAAAAGTCTGAGGGGAAGTGTCATTTCTGGTAACATACCCAAGACAATTAATTAGACTCTTAAATCATCTCTCCATCTCTTATCCTATTTCCTTTTCCCTCTCAATTTAAGTTGGTAACTACATTTTAAGCTAAGCGCCACAGACTTAGTATATTGACATCCTGTATTTATGTCTTTTGTGTTACATTTAAGTGTACTGATGCATGTTAAATTGCAAGAAAGTGAAATCATGTCAATCAAGTGTAATGGTGTTAATTTTAGTTGATTTATTTTAAATAAAAGGTAGTGTTTCCTGGCATACCAAACTAAAGTCAACGTTTCCATCGTCACTTAATGGCTTTATGGTGTATTTGTCCATCATAAAGATCACAGAAATATTGGGTAAACTGAAAAAGAAAAGAATCCGTAAGTTACTATTCAATCTGAATGAGTAAATAATTAAGGTAGAGGGTGTCAGTTTAATATTGACTTCCCTCATATATCCTATATCTGGTGGCCGTACGTGCTCATATATCCTATATCTGGTGGCCGTACGTGCTTATATATCCTATATCTGGTGGTCCTGTACGAGTTTTCTAAAGGATTATTCCTGAATCTGTGATCTCTCATGAGCTATAACATCATGCTTGCATATTAGAATCCACTTTTAACTCTGAAGATAATATTTTTTTTGGGCTGGAGAGTTTTCGAGTCTTAGCAGAAGTGCTTGTACTAACATTTGAAGCTGAAATTGTTATTTTTTCAACTCTTTCAACGTTATAAGTAGTTTGGAGGGGAGTTGTCAGGCTGTGCGGGAAGTGTCTAGTGGTTCTGATAAAGACCCGGTCCAGATTACGTGTCCACATGCTGAGGCGAGCTCATCGCAAAATGACCACCAGAGTCATTTTGAGAAACTATTATTAACCTCCACAAGACAAGAAAGTTCATACTCAATAATTATGTGTGGTGTTTTTACATTTTAGGTCAAAAGAAGCGTATTACTGTTGAAATGCTGGGTTCTGTTCAGACCCGAGCTTCTGCTCAATTAAAAAGTGGACCGGAACCGACCTTGAAGAAGTGGCTCAGAGAGAGTCCGTGTTTGTTTTAAACAGTTGAAGTGCTGGGTTACTGTGTGTAGCTAAGTTAGCCTATCTAAATGTGTTTTCCACGTTTCAGAATTTTGGAAAGTTAATTTTGAAGCGTTTGAGTTGTGTAAGAGGCTATAAAGTTGCGTTCTGTGTGCTAAGGTAACGTGAAAGGCTACGTGTCATACACGTTTGTTCATGAGCTGTGATTGGATGAAACGAGAGCTGTGATCTGTCAATCACTCTCGTGTCTGTAAAGCGAGTGCTGATTCGCTGAAGTGGGGGAAGCACGCCGTTGCAACCAGCCCACTTTTGTCGTCATTTCTGGCACTGCATTGGTCGAAGGTAATAAGACTACATTAACCATGAATGCTTGGGAAACTAACTATAAGCGCTGTGATTGATTGGTTGACGTCACGTATCTGTGTAGCGAGCTCCGCCTCGCTGGAAGCTGGTGACGCTCTACGGACGCTGCTGCGTCGGCCCGCCCCGCTCTGTCATCAGACCATGTGACCCCCACACAAGACGAACGGAGATTTCACTAAAATTTTAAAAACTCATTTGAAGCCATCTAAACTGTCTGACAACATAAATTTGTCTCTGACAAGAATGTGGTTCGAGCGATTATCACAGACAGACTAGAAACTAATTCTAAAAGGTTGATTTTTGACCGAATTGTTAGGTACTACTCGCAAGCTAATGGCTAAGCAAAAGGCTAAGCTAACGGGAGTCAACCACGCTGCCTCTAGCGGCCGGAAGTAGAAAGAAAAGGTCACCTCGTGTTAAGTTTAAGTCTTGACTGCCACCTATTGGTTAAAAGACGTTAACGGATGAGTTCTCTTAAAACATCATAAAAAGTCAGCATTTTTATGGTGAAATACCACCTTTAAAATTGTTCTGTACACAAATAAAAAAAACTCCTGTTTATTTTAAATAAAAAAATTAGAATAACAGAGGTACAGACAAACATTTTGGCTTATTTTAAATACTGAAGGGATTCAAAATAACATTCAAGAAGCATCTTTTGTCTTGGTTTTCACAAAAATCAAAGATGGCAGAACAGATTTGAACATGTCATAGGACATCAAATTGATAAAAAATCATTGATTTTTATTTAGAGTAACATCTTTAATGTTATGCTGAGCACACACAAACACTCCAGTTTATTTTAAATACAAAAATTGTTTAAAATAACAAACAGAACGTCCTTTTTCACTCCTGATATCTGTCAAATGCAGTAAAAAATCAGTTTCACTGAGACTACAAGACATCTTTTTAAGGCATGCTCAAGCAGCATCCTGTCACATTTTAGTGAAATCATTGCATTTAAGTCACCCCTCTTTTATAAGCGTTTGAGTGAAAAAACGGAAATCAGGCTTGGGTTAGTTAGTAACTGTTGTTTGAACATAAGTTCTATTTTAAAGTTAACACGGCAAGAGTGCATTTAACTTTTACAAAGTTCATTGAGGGTAAAAACCTGCAGAAAAAGGTACCTATGAATGCTTAGTACGCATTGAAACGCGTAAACCCCAGCTGATTAGTTTAATTAACTCAGTGCTAATAATAATAATAATAATAATAATAATGAATTCAATTTATAACGCACTTTTCATTAATGAAAATCTCAAAGTGCTACAAGGAGCAACAGAATTAAATGACAATAAAACAAATAATAAAACAATTAAAATCAATAACAATATCAGCTAAGATCAAAAGTAGAATCATGAGGAGGTAGAGTATGCTTGGTCGAAAAGAAAGGTCTTCAAGTCGCTCTTAAAGTCAACCACAGACTGTGGGGCTCTTAGACAGTCAGGAAGAGAGTTCCACAGGCGGGGGGCAGCCACACTGAAAGCCCGGTCTCCCATGGTCCTTAATTTGGTTCTCGGAATGTGAAGGAGATTGCTGTTCTGTGACCGCAGCGAACGGGTGGATGAGTATGGAATGAGAATATCCTTCAGATAATCTGGTGAAGTTCCGTGTAAGCATTGATGTGTAATGAGAGCAGTTTTGTACTGAATTCTGTAGGCGACAGGAAGCCAATGAAGGTTATGGAGAATGGGCGTAATATGTTCAAATTTACGAACTCTCAACAAGATCCTTGCTGCACTGTTTTGAATATATTGAAGTTTCTGAAGGTTTTTGCCAGGGATTCCAATAAACAGGGAGTTGCAGTAGTCGAGCCTGGAGGAGACAAAAGCATGGACGAGCTTCTCAGCATCGGAAAAAGTTAGGGATGGGCGAAGTCTGGAGATGTTTCGAAGATGGAAGAAGCAAGTTTTAAACAGATGCTTAATGTGATTTTCAAATGTAAGATTGGAGTCCATTTTTATTCCAAGATTAGTAACAGAGGTGGAGAGGGGGATGTCTTGTCCAGAAAAGGAAAGTCTTGTTATAGGAGATGTTTGTACCTGGTGAGGGGTGCCAATCAGTATGGCCTCAGTCTTGGAGCAGTTTAATTGAAGAAAGTTCTGATTCATCCATGCCCTAATTGCCTCCAGGCAGGCAGAGAGGGCAGTGAGTGAAGATGGAGATGACAAGGTGGAAGATGAGGATGCTCCAGTCCTGATGTAAAGCTGTGTATCGTCGGCATAACAGTGAAAAGAAATGTTGAACTGATTAATAATTTGACCTAAAGGCAGCATGTAAAGGGAAAACAGCAGGGGCCCCAGAACCGACCCCTGAGGGACACCACAGGAGACACAAACTGTCTGGGACGTGGCGTTGCCAAGACTAACACATTCCAGCCTATTGGAGAGGAAAGATTTGAACCAGTCCAGGACTGTGTCGCAGAGACCGACCTCCACATGAAGACGGTGGAGGAGGATACTATGGTCCACAGTGTCGAAGGCTGCAGTGAGGTCAAGGAGGACAAGGATGGAGGGAGAGCCAGTGTCAGCAGCCAAGAGGACATCATTGGTAACCCTCAGCAATGCAGTCTCTGTACTGTGAGCTGCCCTGAATCCAGACTGGAACTTCTCATACAGGGAGTGTTGTTGTAGGTGATCCTGCAGCTGAGCAGCAACAGCTTTTTCCAGCACTTTAGACAGAAAAGGGAGGTGTGAAATTGGGCGGTAATTAGAAAAAATGTCGGGATCCAAATTAGATTTTTTCAGAAGAGGCCTAATGATGGCGGTTTTTAGAGGCAGTGGAACATGACCAGATTGTAGAGACTGATTTATTAGATGAGTGATAAGTGGGCCTATTGCAGAATGATTGGTTTTTATGAGAGAAGAGGGGAAAGGATCCAGTGCTACATTAAAAGTGAATATTTATTTGCAAGCACTAACATGAGAACAATCTTATTTGATTTTTTCACAAAAAATCAATACAATGATAGACATTAAACAAGGTGAAACAAGTGTGAGGGTCCGCTCCATCAGGGCCCCAAAACGGCTTAGAACGAGCCATGGTGGTGACTGCTCAGTTGACAGGTACATTTGGCAAGAAGCAGATGAACATCCTTTGATGTTTTATGACAGGCTTCTCAAAGCTCATTTTGTTGACAAATATACACCAGGCATGGAAGAAGATGAAGACAAGTGGTCTTTCTTCTTACATCTCTTCTTTGAGATAAGATTTGAGCTGCTCATCATGGTTAATCCAAAAAAGCAAACCATGGAAGAAATACAACAGTGTGCTATGAATGTCTTTGAAGCTCTCATGCAAATCAAAACACCCTTACAGGTGTCCCCAGGTGAAGCGGTCAAATCCCACTTGCTGGAGCTGGATTCCAGTCCTAAAAAAGGCGAGAATAAACAAGATTTTCAAACTATTAAAAAACTAAAGGTGGGTGTTAGCTCTATAGGACGCCCAAAACCAGGGTGGGCCCGGAAGGGACCCCTGAGACATGAACCTGCACATTGGATGAAACACTCCGAGACATGCATAAGGTCGCAAACATTCCAGAAAAATGGCACCAAACCTCCAAGCTCTGATAAGGTGGTAGACATAAGTTGGTTGTTTGAAAACTTGACTATTACAGAGGACAACCCACCTGGAAAAATGTGCAGCACTATCATTAACAACACAGAGAGAAAATCTGTCTCATTGGCCCTCATTCACGAAAATGTTCGTATTTTTATCCTAAATTTCTCCTACTTTTGTTCGGACGAAGCGTTCGTACGAACATGCCACATGAGATTCAACAAAGTCTTCTATCCTGAGGAAACGTGTGTAAATGGGTTGTTTAAATATGATGAATCCCACCTGTTCTAAACAGCTGCGCGTGCACGCGGAGAGGTCATTTACATAATTCCCACCCCTCAAAACACCATATAAGGCCACGTTTCCTGCCTTCTGACAGCAGGAAGTGTCCATTCATTCAAACTCAAGAAGTAAAAGGAGGAACTTCACGCGTTCGGAGATCTGCTCTCAGTCGCGCTGTGGCTACCCCCCACCCCCCCGCAAGTGTCGGATGGTCAAATATCTTTAATTTTAGTGTACTGTGTTACATTATAGTTTCACTTATTCAGAAGAGCCGTGGCGCACCGCTACCCCCCACCCCCCCGCAAGTGTCGGATGTGTTTTTGAACAGAAGCATTTTAAAATGTCTCGAAACTACAGTTAACTTCATATTAATATTGTAGTGCATATGTTTTGTCTCCCGTGGGTCGTACAGTATCAGAAATCAAGAATAAATGGTTTGATCTGAAAATGGCTTCAAACAAACATCTCGCCGCAGCACGGACAGGAGGTGGTCAAGGAATAGTCTGAGATGGATGGACAATAAATGCCACGCTGCAAGACGCGTGCCAACATGTTTTGCAGCACAAATGGGTCATGCGCGCACCTCCTGGTCAGCGCGCAACCACATTCTGCAGGTTATATTTCGAATCAGATATAATAATCAATTGCTCCGATGGTGTTTGGCACAAGATCAGTCTTAATTCGTACTTGTTCTGCGGCGGTGTATGGGGATTTTATGTACCTGGGTGTTAATATGAGGAGCGGCTTTGATGACCAAGGGGAGCGCACGACTCACTGAAGCCTGCGCGACACACCAGACAAATTAAACTTAAAATTATAATTCTAATTCAAACAGAATAACCTATTGTCAAGAATAATTATGGTGCGTGATTTTTTTAAACCCAAAATATTTTCTAAATAACGAAATATGAAGTTATTAGTTAGGGAAATCCATCTGGATAACAGCGGACCGACTGCTCCTAAAATATACGACAGGTCCGGACCACTCGTAAATTTTGTTCGTATCTGAAAAAAATCCTAGGATACGAAAACATTGTTGAATGCCACAAATGATCCTAAATCACTCGTACGCACAGTTTAAGAACAAATCTGTGCGTACGAAAGGTTCGTGAATGAGGGCCAATGTGTGGTAACTTCTCAGCTGCCAAGTGCTTCTGGCAAAGAAAAGATGAAGCTTTCAAGCTGCTCGAAGCAAAGATTGAATTGATAAGGCAGAAGAGCAAACGACAAAGAGAAAAACTACTCAAAAAAGGCCTTGATTTACAATGCCAGTTTAGACAATCATAGATAAAACAGTGTGTTGTAAATGCATTTGATGATCACATGCGAAGCGGAACACCCTCAGGGGTGTACCCAGGTCAAAAGGTCAAATCCCGGTCAAAAAAATTAGAAGAATTTCCCTCTCCTACAGAAAGCGAGAACAAACAAGATTTTCAGACTAACAAACAACAAAATGTTGGTGCCAGCTGGAACAGTGACTCAAAATGGTTTACAGGGAGCCACGCTCCTAGTGTACCTCAGATTGATAAGTCTGAGACAAGCAATGAACCCCAAAAGGTGGGTGAAAACCAAGGTCTGACGGTGGGTGGACTTCAAAGGAAGTATGGGGACCTATACTCATGTAACAATGCGTGGTCTCAACAGAAACCCCCAAGCCATGGAACTGCACCTACCGTACCTCAAACAGAACAGTTCAAGACATGTGAAGAGTCACAAAAGCCCCAAGAAGATGGCCCAACACCTCTATGCTCGGAAGAGACAGAGGAAATACCGGTAAATAGTTTGTTAGAAGATTTGACTGATACAGAGGATGACCTACCTGGTACAATGAGTGACCTTGTCTTTGATAACTCAGAGCACACAGTTGATGACAAAGACTGCAAACAAATTGCTGATAGTCTACAACATCCTGAAGGTCATGATGCTGTCAGCCAACAAGATGCTGACTGTAAACAAGATTACACAGACAGAGGTACACGTGAACAGAAATGTGTGCCAAGACCTGTGAGGTTTCTGTGTAACCTTATACAAAGGGGGGTGGCTAAGAAAGCTTACCTGCCTATCACATTGGAAGGTGTCCTCGTGCATGAAGCCCTCCTGGACGGCAGTGCTGGCATAACCCTTATGTCGGCCAAACTGTTCGAGGAGCTAAGGACCGCCACTAACGGTGTTGACAGGCAAATACCCTTCGAGAAATGTGCTATTAATAATAATAATAATAATAATAATAACTTTTTTTATAACCCACTTTACATTAAACAAATCTCAAAGTGCTACAACGAACATTAAATAAAAGCAAGATTAAAATCAACCATAAATGCAAGTGGAGGAACAATCAAGAGGACAGTGCCTCACAGATGATTGCATAAAAAAAATCACAAAATGCAGATAAAATACTAAAATAAAAACTGGGTGCAATAAAAATAACAACAAAAAACAAAACAAAAGAACAATAAATTAATTAAAAAACTGGATAAAAAGAAAGGTTTTAAGACCTTTTTTAAAACATGTCACGTTCTGTGGGGCCCTCAGATGTGAGGGCAGGGCGTTCCACAGCCGAGGGGCAGCGCAGGAGAAAGCCCGGTCTCCCATTGTGCGAGACCGAGACCTGGGAGTGAGAAGAAGATGGGTGTTGGAAGAGCGGAGAGCAGTGGTGTCAAAATTATTCACATTCATTACTCAAGTAGAAGTATAGATACTGGGATTTAAAGTCAAAGTCAAAGTCAAAGTCAACTTTATTGTCAGATCTGCAATATGTACAGTGCAGGACATACACAGGACCGAAATTGCGTTTCTCTCAGTCCCTCGGTGCAACAGTAAACATCTAAACATTGAAACACTGAAACATATAATAATAGACATAAGCATAAAAATAGTAAAACTAACACTGTCCTGAGTTGTTTTTTTTTTTTTTTTTTTTTGCATAGTGGTATAAAAAAAGAGTATAAAAAGTATAACTAAAATAAACTAAAGGTTTCTAGCATTGACATTTGCAAAGTGGCAAAGCAGCGTATGAGTCAATGTACACAGTATATGTATGAGGTAGTAGTTGATGTTGTTGTAGAGGCAAAAAGTGGCATATGCAGTAAGGCACATTGGGCATCCCTAAATAAGACCGTTCAGAGCACACTGTATATGTACCAGCAGTGGTGTAGATATTAGAGTAGTGTAAATAAATGTAAACAGTAGTAATTACATGTAAGCAGTAGTAATAAAAGTAAACAGTATTAATAAATGTAAACAGAGAATGTAAACAGTATTATGATTATAGGCAGTGATGTAATACAGACATTAGTGCAAGTATGAGAAGTAGTGCAAACTGTATGAGCACATGACCGAGAGTTTAGTGAAAACCCGTTTGGTGACACAGAGTCTAGTGTTAAAAACTTTGTGTTGAGTGATAGTATGTGAGAAAGTTTTAGTGTTAAGGCAGTTCAAATGGGAGGGGAGGCAGAGCAGGCAGAGTGTTTAGCATTCTGACTGCCTGATGAACAGAGCTGTCTCTCAGTCTGCTGGTTCGAGCCTGGAGACTCCTCAGTCTCCTTCCTGATGGCAGCAGTCTGAAGCAGCTGTGTAGTGGGTGTGTGGGATCACCTGCCATGCGGTGGGCTTTCCGAGTGAGGCGTTTGCTGTGTAAGTCCTGCAGTGAGGGCAAGGAGGTGCCCACGATCTTCTCAGCTG
The DNA here is from genome assembly GCA_038048925.1 of Garcialebias charrua. Taxonomy (NCBI): domain Eukaryota; kingdom Metazoa; phylum Chordata; class Actinopteri; order Cyprinodontiformes; family Rivulidae; genus Garcialebias; species Garcialebias charrua. Next base: position 15,082 of record JBBPBX010045864.1, on the reverse strand, counting down.
CTCTCACAATGCGCTGGAGGCTCTTGCGGCAGGATGCAGTACATGCACCAAACCACACAGTGATGCAGCTGGTCAGGACACTTTCTATGGCACCTCTGTAGAAGGTGCTCATGATGGGGGTTGAAGCTCCAGCCCTTTTCAGCTTGCGGAGAAAGTAGAGACGCTGGTGAGCCTTCTTTGCCAGTGCTGCAGTGTTCCTGCTCCAGGACAGGTCCTTTGAGACGTGCACTCCCAGGAACTTGGTGCTGTCCACTCTCTCCACTGCGGTGCTGTTGATGGTCAGAGGAGGATGTTGGGCATCCCTCTTCCTGAAGTCCACAACAATCTCCTTTGTCTTCTCCACGTTGAGAGTGAGATTGTTGTGTCCGCACCACAAGGCCAGGCGGCTCACCTCGTTCCTGTAGTCCGTCTCATCGTTGTTGCTGATGAGACCTACCACTGTTGTGTCATCCGCAAACTTGATGAAGTGGTTGGAGCTGTACGATGGTGTGCAGTCATGTGTTAGCAGGGTGAATAGAAGGGGGCTCAGCACACATCCTTGTGGGGCCCCTGTGTTCAATGTGATGGTGCTAGATGTGTTACTCCCGATCCGTACTGTCTGTGGTCTCCCGGTCAGGAAGTCTAGCAGCCAGTTACACATTGAGGTGTTCAGCCCCAGACTGTCCAGTTTATGGATGAGCTGTTGGGGGATGATGGTGTTAAATGCCGAGCTGAAGTCGATGAACAACATTCTAACATAGGAGTCCTTCGTGTCCAGATGTGTGAGAGCTGTGTGAAGGGCAGAGGAGATGGCATCGTCGGTTGAGCGATTAGGTCGGTATGCAAATTGGAAGGGATCCAGGGAGTCAGGGAGGACAGATGTGATGCTTTTCATGACTAGCCGTTCAAAGCACTTCATCAGGATGGGGGTGAGTGCTACTGGGCGATAGTCATTGAGGCATGCGGGCGTTGCCTTCTTTGGGACAGGGATGATGGTGGTGGCTTTGAAACAGGTGGGGACGATGGCCTGGCTCAGTGAGATGTTAAAGATGTCCGTGAAGACCGCTGCGAGTTCCCCTGCACAGTCCTTCAGCACACGACCAGGTATGTTGTCAGGACCAGAGGCCTTCCGGGCGTTAATCTTGATGAATGATCGCCTTACGCTGTCTGAGGACAGCGTCAGCACCTGGCCATCAGGAGAGGGGGGGAGTTTATGTGCTGGTGTGCTGTTACTTGCCTCGAACCGAGCAAAGAACTCATTCAGTTCATTCAGCGCAGAGGCTGAGCTGTCACAGGTCTGGGGGGGTGGTTTGTAGTTTGTGATGGTCTGTATTCCCTGCCACAGACTGCGTGTATCCCTGCTGTCCTTGAAACGGTGAGCTATTTTCCCAGAATACTGCTTCTTTGCCTTTCTGATGCCCCGGTCCAGGTTGTTTCTGGCTGCCCTCAGGCCCACCTGATCTCCCGCTTTGAAGGCAGCATTCCTGGCTCTCAGGAGTCTGTAAACCTCAGCTGTCAGCCATGGCTTCTGGTTAGCCCGAACAGTGATGGTTTTAAGGTTGGTTACATCATCAATGCACTTGGTGATGTATGAACATACAGTGTCTGAGTACTCCTGGAGACATGTGGTGTTGTTTGTGGTAGCAGCTTCTTTGAACATACTCCAATCTGTGGTGTCAAAACAGTCCTGGAGTGCCTCTGAAGACCCCTCTGGCCACACTCGTATCTGCTTGCGGACTGGTTTTGTGACTTTCACCAGTGGCCTGTATGCTGGCTTTAGCATAACACAGATATGGTCAGAAGCACCAATGTGGGGGAGGGGGATGGCTCTGTAGGAATTTTTCATGGTGGTGTAAACCTGGTCCAGGGTGTTGTTTCCTCTTGTTGCAAAGTTTATGTTTCTGTATGTTTTTGGAAGAACACTCTTTAAATCTGCATGGTTGAAATCACCAGCCGTGATGAGAAAAGCATCAGGGTGGGCTGTTTGTTGCTCACTGATGTGCAGATATAGTTCATTCAGTGCCTCACCTCTATCTTTGCTGTTGGAGCTTGGGGGGACATATACAGCAACAATCAGAACAGCTGTAAACTCCCTCGGTAAAAAGAACGGTCTGCATTTAATAGTCATGAACTCCACAAAAGGTGAGCAGTGTTTGTAGACCACAGCAGCATCACGACACCATGCGTTGTTGATGTAAACACAGAGCCCCCCTCCCCATCTCTTACCTCCCTCGAGGGTTCGGTCCGCTCTGTAGCATGTTAGCTGCTCCAGCTGAATAGCATGGTCCAGAACGTTGTTGTTGAGCCACGTTTCCGTGAATACAAACACACAACAGTCTCTCACAGTCTTTTGTGTCGTTCGCAGCAGGCGTATATAATCCAATTTGTTGTCCAAGGAGCGCACGTTAGCCAGAACCATGGATGGGATCGCCGGCCTGTGTGGGCTAGCTGCTAGCCTCGCTCTGATCCCTCCGCGTTTACCCCGCTTCTGTTTCCTGTCACGCCGCTTGTGGCGTTTCCATGGCGGGCGCGGTGAAGCGTCACGCCGCTTGTGGTACTTCCACGGCGGGCGCGATGGAGGGAAGGTCCGGGCTGGCTTCCAGAGCAGCTCGCAGTCACGAAGCTGATGTAACTCTACCTCGAGCTCATGTAGCTTCTCCTGGAGTTCGCTGTTTATTCCCAAATGAGCGGTTTTTCCGACATCAAGCAGGAATTCACGGCTATACTTGCGTTCTTGAACACGTAAACATGACGAAGACGTGCCGGCAAATTGCGGCGTGCAGGACAAGACAGACGAAAGCACCGTGTTGCTTAAAAATACTTCTGTAGAAGTAGAAGTATCAACTCTAGCTTTTTACTCAAGTAAAAGTAAAAAAGTACTGGTTTCAAAACTACTTAAAAGTATAAAAGTAAAAGTAGCGTACGAAAAAGCAACAACAAAGACAAATGATTAGGCCGCACCACACATACTATTGTATACAATCCCCACCTCCCCCACAAAAATCATTTTTTAGACTAGATTATATTATATTGTTAATGTTGAAAAACTAGGGGTGCACTAAGCTACCTGTCTTAACTGCATATATGCTCATTGAAAATAGACACATTTAAATGCCAATTTAAATATATTAAAATAACCATATAGGGGTATTATTGAGCATTACCATATGTTTCATGGAGCTGAAGATCAGTTGTCGTGCGAACGATCTTCTCTCGGATATTAAATTCTGTATGAATGTCATTTAGGGCTCCAGCCAGGGCAGAAAAGGTATGTGACCCTTTAAGTTGCTTGCATGCCAGGGCAGCACAGCACCTCTGCATGGTCTGGGGGTTAAACCAGTGTGCAGTGACGCCAATGAAACCGCGACGGTGTGCCGTCCAGCAGTCTGTTGTTGTTGCTATGAACTTAATGTCATCAAGGGCAACTTTCAGATTTATTTTCATTTCTGCAGAGGCCTTTGTGACAACAGTATTGCGTGTCATGACATTTGTATTTGGCTGAAGATGTTGCACAAGATCAATAAAGCCCTGTTGCTGAACAACATTAGTATGTTACTAGGTCACTAGAAGTCAGTAATCAACTGATAAAAAAACAAAAAACTTTCAGCTTACCTCAATATGTTTTTTCAGATTAGATGGAGAGTTTTTGAAAGCCATTAGCTCATTGTACTTGGGTGCGCAGAGCTTGCAGCGCATACGAAAAGAGTTGTTTTTGTATCCAACCATTTCAAAAAAATCTTCGAGGTACGGCCAGGGATGTACATGGATCGGCTGGTCTTCTTGGCTACCAACCTCCTCGCTGGTGCTTGATTGTGACATTTCCTTCGAGTTCTCTTCAGTCTCTGCCACGGACATTTTCAAGCTACTCTGCTGCGACCACAGACCTGCTCTGGCGCGTGACGTGATGTGTCATCATGTTCAGGTGCGATGGATCGCATACAAACCAATAAGGTGTCGGAATGCTATAAGTTTAAACTTCTCATCCAACCACAATCGATTTCACTCTATCCGGATGGCGCAATTTCTCTGGACAATTTTTTTTAACATGACTAGCTGAATGAAAAAAAAAAAAAACGGCAAAATGAAAGAAAAGTAACGAGGCTATTTTTAAAAAGTAAGGAGTAGAAAGTACCAGTAATTGCGTGAAAATGTAAGAAGTAGAAGTATAAAGTAGGCTGAAAAATAATTACTTTACTAAAGTATAGATAACTAAAATTTGTACTTAAGTAAAGTAACGAAGTATTTATACTTCGTTACTTGACACCTCTGGCGGAGAGTGCGGGAAGGACAGTGAGGGGTGAGAAGTTATTTTAAATAAGATGGTGCATTACCGTACAAACACTGGAAGGTGAGCAGATAAATTTTATAAGTGATCTGGGCAGAAACAGGAAGTCAGTGCAGTGAACGCAGTACAGGAGTGATGTGTTCATACTTACGCACTCTCATCAGGACCCTGGCAGCGCTGTTTTGGACATACTGTAGTTTTTGTATGTTCTTGCCAGGAATCCCGAAGAGAAGTGCATTGCAGTAATCCAGTCTGGAGGAGACAAAGGCATGGACGAGCTTTTCTGCATCAGTGAAGGACAGTGTAGACCGAAGCTTTGCAATATTTCGAAGATGAAAAAAAGAAGTTTTACAGATATGCTTTATATGGCTTTCAAAGGTGAGTTGTGGATCAAAAATAACACCAAGATTGGTGACTGTATTGGAAAGAGAAATGTTCTGGCCAGAAAAAGTGATACTGAGGATTTTTTGTTGTTGAATTTGATGTGATGTACCAATTTGAATTGCTTCCGTTTTTGAACTGTTAAGGTGAAGGAAATTTTGCTGCATCCATGCCTTTATCTCCTCCAGACACGCTGTGAGTGTGGAAAGAGAAGAAAGTGGAGAAAATGGAGAAGCTGAAGAAGATGATGTAGATGGGGTCTCAGACACATTGCTACCCAGTTTAAGATACAGCTGAGTATCATCAGCATAGCAATGGAATGAGACCCCATAGCTGCTGATAATAAACCCAAGTGGTACCATGTATAGGTTAAAAAGGAGGGGTCCCAGAACTGATCCCTGGGGCACACCACAAGAAACAGGATGGCTCAATGACTTGGCATGCCCAATGGAGACAAACTCTGTTCTGTCTGTCAGGTATGAGCGGAACCACTCCAGGGCAGTGCCAGTAAGTCCTGCAAACTGATGTAAGCGTTGAAGCAGAATGTAATGATCAACCGTATCAAAGGCTGCCGAAAGATCAAGGAGAATAAGAAGAGAGGAGGAACCACGGTCTGCAGTGACCAACAGGTCATTTGTGACCCGGACAAGAGCTGTTTCAGTGCTATGTGCTGTTCGAAAACCTGATTGAAATTTATCCAGTATATTATTGTCATGTAGATGTTCTTGTGGATAAACCAAGACTAATTTCTCCAAAACTTTAGCGAGGAAGGGAAGGTTGGAAATGGGTCTGTAATTTGCCAGGTATTGAACTGTAGGGCCTCGCAGGGACGAGAACAACCCTGACAGCTATAGCTATGGTTCACATGCAGATTGGCGAAATGACACTACGCCACCCGTTGTTTGTGTCTAAACTTGACTCTTTCCCATTTTTGGTTGGCCAAGATTTTATAAACCGCTTCGACGCGATTATAGATTATGGTCAACAGACAATGTGGGCAACAGTGAGAAAACCCCTGCCAATAAAAGTGCCTCCTAGTTGTGATACAGACTGCCTAACCGCAGGTACCGCAGAGGACACAAGGGACCCCTCATCCGAGGACAAGAGCCCGGTAAGTGAACTTTCAACTACAGGTGAGACAGAAGAGACTCAACAGTTGGACCAGACTCTGGCCCAACAAGAGAACCTCCTCTGCGAGCTGGAACAATCAGCACTCACTGAACACTACCTACCACAGGTAGAAGAAGGTGTGGAGGCCCAAGAATCCCACACCGAAGACGCTGTACTGTCCCCTGGGACAGGTAATTTGGCAATCAGCCAAGCTTTCGATGAAACCTTGGTTCAAGAGCATTTGAGTCCAACAAATGACAGTCAACCAGACGCTGACAGTCACTTGAACATCATTGTTACAGATGGCGAGGGCCCCTCATCAGACAAAGGGGGGGGCAAACTCACACAACAACGACAGTGACCTATCGCAGCTTGACAAATCAGACACACTTGCGACTGCACTGACATTTGAGACACACCTAAATTACACGGAAAGAGGTAAACGTAGGGAGACACGTTGGCCGAAACCTATAAGGTCCCTGTGTACTGTCTACTCTCAGCTGCGAAAACAGCTTAAACTATACAATGGCATCCTAACTTGTGCCCATGGAAGGACGTCCTCACCTGTGTTCGTGGTCCCCCATAACCACAGGGGGGTGATGTTAGGTCATGCCCTTGACAAAGACAAAGAGTTAAATGAATCCACAAAATACAATGATCTCGCAAACTCACAGACTTCATGGGATAATAAGGTCGTCCAAACACAAGTTAGTAAATAAACTAATCAGGTTTAAACTACCGTATTTTCCACCCTATAAGTTGCATTGTCCAACTTGAACTTAGAAACGCTAAGTCTAAAACCCACAACAACAAAAAAACTAACCTTAACAACCGTTTAAATCCACAAGATTTAATTTGACCTCGGTTATAAAGTTGAGACCTGTTTTCTTGTGTGTAGCGAGTTGGAATCTGACGACAAGAGTGTGTCGAAGCAGTGAAACGTTGTTTCCTTGTTGTTTAGTCATTACTGTTGTCATTATTTGAGATATTGTTTTGGTTCTGAACACTCCCAGCCAAAAAAGGTTTTGTATTAACATTGGTTAATGCATAATATGGATTTAACTATGCCAACATGCAGTTTGTTTTGTTAAGTCTAAATCTCAAAAGAGTCAATGTAGTTTAAAGCTACTCAAGGTACCATAAACTACACTGGTCTCACAATTTCTAAATTGAACCGATTCGATCGTTTCTATTCTAGATTATCTATTCATTTTGATGAGTCTCGCCATAGACTTCAAAATTTATTAGGAATACCAAATCCTACGTCGTTCGTCTAAAAGACAACAGACATTTAGACCAAACTATATTTCCTTTTTCTATTTTAGTTTAACCTAAACTAAGTAATGAATGGAGGAATAGTTTGGAAGAAGAGGCCTTCGTTACAGAAGCCCTCCTGAACCTTCTATAGGTATAGATCCCTATATCTAATTTTACAGAATTGATCCACCCCTTAATTGGTAATTGTAGCTGATCTAAACCATGATAGCTTACATACCAGGTGCATATAGGTAAGGCCTAATGTAAAATCCCAATCATAAGCCCACCTAAAAAAACACATAATTGCATGACACATAGAACCAGAGTGGCACTGACTGGAAGCCAAACAGCCAACAACCTTCGATGTGGAGACCTGCAGCTCCAACGCTTGGTCTTCAACCTTCATCCAAGGGTCGCCTCCTCTGCTTCAATCGAGGGATCCCCTCTACATGCTGATTATAAAAACAATTGTTGCTGATCAATCAACAAAACTAATCGTGGTGGAATTACTACTGTGGATTTACCGCTGTGGATTATAAGACTTTGTTTTCCAAAGGATTAAAAGCTTACCGCAATGGGATTACCTACGAACAGTATGGAATTTCCAAAAACTTTATGGGATTACCTACGAACAGTATGGAATTTCCAAAAACTTTATGGGATTATAATTGTTGATTTTTCTTCTTCCACTTGCTGGATTACTTCAAGATCAGAGACAGTTCAAGGTATCCTTTCGTGTTGGACCTCATCCCCAAGGACTGGCGATGACTTCCAAAAGGGCGGAGATGTAGTGGGCATGACAGTGTCCACTATGATACGTCTTTTTTGAACTGTTCCAGTGGTGACCTTTGCTGACCTCTCAGTGAACAGACGTTTACTACAATTTATTCCATTGGTTGTAATCTGAGAACATATATAGTCACTCACCCAGAGACTATTGGCTTCTTTAAATTTATTCTAATGTAATAAAAAGAATAACATTTTGTCATTTTCATGATATGTGCCATTATGCTGTGTTATTCTGTAATGTGAAACATTACTGTGTCACTTCTGCACTAACAATGGTGTCCACAAACTGTGTGAAAGTTGAAGGCCCAGGTCCGAGAGGCCCGGCCATTTTGTTAAAAATGGAGAAGACAGTTAATCCGTTGTTTTCATGAGAATTACTCCAGCACTCTCTGCCTCCTCTAAACATTTCTTTCTGCTCCTGAATCTCACCTTGAATTCTGATAATGTGAAAGTGAATTATTTGACGTGTCTCTAATGCCATTCATCCACAGGGCCTGTTCGCGCTCGTTCGGGCTCGTTCGGGCTTGTTCGTAACTAGTTAACAACTAGTTATGGAGTGTACCCACAGCGGCCTGTTCACGTGAAACCAGACCTATTTTGGTGCCTGCCTCACTGAGGTACAAAGGTCCAGTTCTTTAGGGTCCAGTTATGACATCAGCACAGTGTGGTCACTGATTGGTCAGGGGGCGTATTCCTAGGTCGGAGGGCGGAGATTCAGTCTTCTCCAGTAGGTGGCGGTATGCACCTGAACGTTGTTTGCAATCCGCCAAGAAGAAGAAGAAGATTCAGTCTTCCAGGAAATGCAAACTGCCATCCCGCCAAACTCTAGAACAACAAGTTGGAGGAGCACATTTTTGAGAATTAACACAGGCTAATAATTATGTCACAACCGTGGTCAAACGCGGAGGTTCAGGCTTTTCTGTATTTGCTGGCCGATGAAAATATTCAGAGGGAGCTGGATGGAGTGACGTGCAATGAAAAGATTTTTCAAGAGGTGTCTGTGCAGATGAGTCTTTTCTAACTTTAAACATATTTCCTGTGAGTCATGCAACTGTTTCTTAGCTTTTTTGGACTGCGAAAAGACCGTTTCAGAGACTGACTTCAGGCAACAGCCGAAAAAAAAAAAAGATGGCGGAAAGGCTGGTTTCTCTGAAATATAACAAGAAAATCACATAAACAATATTTGTTAGCTCGAAATTGTAGCAGAGGTGTGTCTGAGTCTATCATTTGCTTAATAAATGCACTTTAATGGTCAAATTCGCCGAGTTGGCAGCTGTTTTCAAGGTTCAAAGCAGAGCAGAATGTGGAGTATGGCAGGCCGTTTGAGTCATTAATAGCGAGTGAAGATTCTCAGTCATCCAGGACATGGTAAATTCTAAAAAGTGCAAGGAAGGAAAAAAATAGTCTAAAGTATAGTATAATAAATAAAGTCCAGGGGCCTCATGTACAAAGACTTGCGTGGACTTCTTACTGAAAAGTGACGTACGGTCAAATCCAGAAAACGGCGTACGCACAAAAAAATCCAGATGTATCAAACTGTGCGTACGCCGGAATCCACGCACATTGCTTTTGTACATCACAATCAACGTGGAATTGAGCGCACATGAGAGAGTGGCCGACTCCGCCTTTGACACGCCTCCATATAAATATGCAAATTCATTTAAATATGCCTTGCACCAGAGGAATGTCGTCTTGTCCCATCATGCATCACGTTTTTCAACTGCTAAAACAGCTAAAAATAACCAAAAAACAAGAATTGAAGCTGTGCAAGACTATTCAGTCTTTCTGTTTTTTTATATCTTTTGCTAGCCTGGTTAAAACCACACCCTGTCCTTCACTTCGCTTCAGACTAGGGTCTGGGACCTCTCCATTTTAAAACGATTCTTGCTGGAGGCGTGGGCTCTGCTGAGGAACAAAACCATTGGATATTTTGAACAGGAAAAGCATTCTGCTCCCTCCCCTCAGAGCCATATATGGCTGCTCCCCGTGCTCTGGTGAACTTGACAACTGCTCCGCCTCCTGCAGCAGCTTTTCTCTTGCTGCCGCGCTGGAAATTCTGTGTTTATATGTTAATAAAACGTTTTAATAAAATACAATAAAACCATGGATCGCTGGTCCAGCTCACCAGAAGACCAGAACATCTGATGGGACTCGGTCAGCAACGTAAAACCCGAGTTTAATTCTCGTGACAGCCATTTCCTTGTTCATTTCAGCGGAGGGAGAGAAGGAGGAGGGCGCGAGCGATCACTTGACTTTTGGCCCAAAAAACAAAAGAAAACTCCAGATAAGGGATTAAGAAGGGGAAATTAATAAATTTGTGTCACATATAAAACAGTTCTGCATCGCTTTGAATGAGAACATGCCGGTGCTCGCTGACTGCGCGCTGGCAGAGCCCTTTTATAGGGCTCTGCGCGCTGGGACAGGTGGGGGCGTGGGTTAGGGTCCAAAACTCCGTCCCTTCTGTTCTCTGATTGGTCCGAACAAAAATCTACCGGAGAAATGGTTGTTAATGAGAGAAGTCCCAGACTGTGCAGTGAAGGGAAATGAGAATTGAACGGAGCTGTGCAGGAAGGCGAGGGCCAGGCTAATCTTTTGCAGGTTATTTTGTTTATTTTTTTTTGTTTTGAAAATTTATTCATTTCATTTAAAAACATGACAATTATACATACAATACAATAACAAAAAGTAAATTAAATAAAATGAAAGGTGGCAGAAGAAGAACTAGTCTTATGAAAACTGCCCCTTTTTACTCAATTCTAATGTAAATCAAATTATATATATAAAATTTTATTTCAAAAAGAAAATAACAATCTAGCTAAATTAAAAACATAAAAACTCAAACATCTTAATCAAATCAGACAACAACTTAAGTAGATATATGTATTAACGATTCCCATATTCTTCCAAGAAACTCGTCTTTATCAGTCTCTTAAATGTACACAGTGATCTGGCATTCTTAACAGTATCTTCCAAACCATTCCACAATCCTATTCCCTGAATTATTGTGGATCGTTCCTTCAAACTAGTACTAAAATAAGGCTTCACAAACATCTCAATTCCTTTAAGAAAATATACACTCTCTCTTTTAACAAAATGTGTTTGAATATTGTCAGGCAACATGCCTTTATGTGCCTTATACATAAGCAACAAAATGTTATAATTAACCAAATCATAGAATAGTTATATTCTAATTGCGTCCATGTGGATGTAATAATTGTTAATCATGTGTGTTTGGTGTGAACAATAATGATTTTCACATCATGAATAGTTTCTCAGAATCACCTCTAGGTGTCGCCAATGGAACCAAAACCACAGAAACGTGCGTACGCCAACCCTGGAGTTGGCGTGGGGCTGCACACATTTCCACGTTCAGTTCTGTTTTGATACATACAGAGTTTTGCGTGGAAAATGGCGTACGCAAGGTTTTTGTGCGTACGCACCGTTGATACATGAGGCCCCAGTTGTTTTTGTCTTGAACTTTTTTGAATTTATCATTATAGCCACGTTTTCATATTACGTGATACAACCGCCAACTTCATGCCATACATGTTACTGCTGCTATCTACAGTACTGTACTTCTGTTTTTGTTTTTGGTTTGTTTTGGTTCAGTCAGAATAAATGGAAACGGTCATATCTCAGTCCAAAAATGGTTTATAAATATGGGGAAAAATCCATAAATTTGTCACTTAGGCCTATAGGCCTGTATTAATGTGTAATGTGATTTATTTCAGGTTAATCAGTCAGTTCCTGTGTAAAGATCCTCTAGCCGTGGGTGTCCTTGGAGAAGGATGGGACAAGTCACTGCACTGTAAAGCAAGTATGCCATGACAGAAACACTCCAAACTTTGAAAATTACAGATAAAAGCAAAGGATAATGATGTTTAGAGGAGATTATAACAATAATTTTGTGTTGTTTGCCAGATGGGGCAGTGAAAACAGCCAGCCAGACATATGAAGCCATCGCTGAACTGCTGCATCAGGATCTGATCTTGTGACTCCAGACTACACATCAACTGCAGCCGAACAGACCTCAGAGCTTCTCCTGATGCTCTGCTCTCCTGCACCTTGTCCACATTGTGCCAAAGATGTCCTCGGTGCCTCAGTTAAAAAAAAAAACAGTCCTGCATTGACAACACAAACAGGTCCTATGAACTCAGCAGATGTCATACAAGCTCAGTTTGTGACGGAGCAGGGGTACTGTGACTTCATGGTGTTTTTCATTCAACCTTTATTTAGTCAGGTAAATCTCATTGAGCCTCGTGGACTCTTTTACAAAAGCGACCTGCTACAAACTAAAGAACTTTAGTTCTGGGTCAGATGACTTTATTCACAGAGGATTGTGTCTGATGGTGAGTTCTTTACAGAAGCAGTGAAAAATGTAGAAATGTTCTACAGGTCAGCATTTTTACCTGAGCTATTGGCCAAATTTTACTTTTAATTATTGTTACATGTTTTGGAACAACAGGTTAAGATTCCAGTGATGATATTTTAAGTTCATATTTCATACATAACTGCAGATTTAGTAATATGTTTTTCTGTTTCTACAAATAACACCAATCTTTCATTTTTTTTAAACTGTTACAATTTTATTGACATGTAACATTTACAGTATTTAAATAAAGTTGCTTTGATATTTTGATTGGAATTGATTGAGTCAGAGTCAGAGTCAGAGAGACTTTATTGTCATTTGCACCGCATGTGGTACATGTGATGAAAACGAGATTATGTACACGAGGTCCCAGTTACATCCAACAACAAATGCAAGAGAAAAACAGTAATAACATCTAGAATTAACTAAGAAAAACATCAACTATTAATACACTAAGCCTAATATAGTGGGAATAAACAGCGGCACGAACATGAGTTTGTATGAGCAGATGGTCACAGATGAACACAGATGCACACAGCAACAAGAAAACAGATCAGCATCAGCACAATGTGATATTTTGCAGTGTTTATTTTTTATTTTATTTTTATTTATTCATGAGTCTAACAGCCTCAGGGTAGAAGCTGTTCCTCAGTCTAGTGGTTCTACACTTGATGCTCCTCAACCTCCGTCCTGAGGGGAGTGGGGCAAAGAGTGAGTGTGCTGGATGAGTGAGGTCTTTCATGATGCAGGTGGCTCTTTTCCTGCATCTAGAGGTGTAAATGTCTGTGATGGTGGGGAGACTGACTCCAACAGACTTCTGTGCAGCCTTCACCACTCTCTGTAGAGCTTTCCTCTCTTCAACTGTGCAGCCTCCATGCCACACGTTGATGCTGGAGCACAGGACGCTCTCCACTGCACACCTGTAGAACGAGGTGAGAACTGGGCTGCTCAGACCAGCACGTCTCAGCCGTCTGAGGAAGTAGAGTCTCTGATGACCTTTCTTTATCAGGCTGGTGGTGTTGTTGCTCCAGCTGAGGTTATCATTCATGTGTACACCCAAGTATTTGTAGCTGGAGACCACTTCCACTGCAGACCCACCTATTTTCAGTGGGGCGTGGGTGTGTTTGTTCCTTCTGAAGTCCACAATCATCTCCTTTGTCTTCTTCACATTCATGTGAAGATTATTCTCTTTGCACCAGCTCTCCAGGTGTTCCACCTCCTGTCTGTAGCTGGACTCATCATTGTTTGTGATGCATCCCACCACCGCTGTATCATCTGCAAACTTAACAATATGACAGCCTGGAAGTGTGGCTGTACAATCATATGTGAGCAGAGTGAACAGAAGGGGGCTCAGCACACATCCTTGAGGAGAGCCAGTGCTGAGGGTTATGGTGGAGGAGGAGAAGTTGTGGATCTTCACGGACTGTGGTCTGTCTGTTAAGAAGTCTAGTACCCAGTTACAAATAGAGGGGCTTAGTCCAAGTGTAGATAGTTTGTCTATCAGAGTTTGGGGGATCATGGTGTTGAAGGCAGATGTGAAGTCCACAAAGAGCAGACGCACGTATGAGTCCTTCTGATCCAGGTGGGTGAGAGCAGTGTGGACCACGGAAGAAATGGCGTCCTCTGTTGATCGGTTCTCACGGTATGCGTATTGATGAGGGTCCTCGTTGATGTTGACGGTTGCCTTGATGTGGGACATGACCAGTTTCTCAAAACATTTAGCGACTATCGGGGTGAGGGCCACTGGTCTATAGTCATTCAGACCAGTCACTGTGGAGCTCTTTGGGACTGGGATGATGGTCGCGGTCTTCAGGCAGGTGGGAACTGACTCCAGTGCAAGTGAGGTGGTGAAGATGTCAGCCAGCACCTCACAGAGCTGGTCCGCACATTCCTTCAGAACTTTCCCTGGGATGTTGTCTGGTCCGGTTGCTTTATGAGGATTAATCTTTCTGAGATTGATTACATATTGTTAAGTTTATATTACAAATGTTTTAGAGTTTGGAACACACTTGTTGATCAACTGGGACAATGGAGCGGCGCAGATTTTTTAGGATGCATGCCACTTTCAGTTTTGTCCAAAGTAGTGTACTCCACCATCATCAATGTGTGTATATATAAATATATATGTATGTACAGTATATATTATGTATGTATGTGTACATATATGTGTATATATACACACATATGTATGTATATATATGTATGTATATATAAGCCAGCCACTAGGGAGCACAAGCCAGTGTATCTCTTGTGCCGGTCCCAAGCCCGGGTAAATGGTGAGGGTTGTGTCAGGAATGGCATCCGACGTAAAACACTTGCCAAAACCATAATGCGAGTTCATCAAAGTGAAACCATACCGGATCGGTCGAGGCCCGGGTTAACAACGTCCGCCACCGGTGCTGTTGACAAACAGGGTGCCGGCGGAAATTGTACTACTGTTAGTCGAAGACGCCGAGGAGGAAAACGTGTCAGGAGACAGAGGGAGAGGAGGAAAGTGAAGAATGTAGGACTGAGGGTTGCAACTCTAAATGTGGGGACAATGACAGGCAAAGGTAGAGAGCTGGCTGACATGATGCAGAGAAGAAAGGTAGATGTTTTATGTGTCCAAGAGACCAAGTGGAAGGGCAGCAAGGCTCGCAGTATTGGAGCAGGGTTTAAACTGTTTTACCATGGTGTGGATAGAAAGAGAAATGGAGTAGGGGTGGTCCTGAAGGAGGAGTTGGCAAAGAATGTAGTAGAGGTGAAGAGAGTGTCAGATAGGGTGATGTGTCTAAAGGTAGAAGTAGAAGGTCTGATGCTAAACATAGTAAGTGGTTATGCTCCACAGGTTGGATGTGATGAGGAGGAGAAAGATAAATTTTGGAAAGATTTGGATGAAGTGATAGAGAGTATTCCCAGGGAGGAAAGAGTGG
>JBBPBX010045863.1:0-20741 GCA_038048925.1 Garcialebias charrua | reverse complement strand
TATATATATACGTGTATATACATGTATGTATCATACATACACACACACACAAAAGTTGCTTGGGCTGGAAAGAAGATTAGACGTGTGGATTGTACGAGTGCTTCTCCATACAAATAAAAGGCAAATAATATGCTAATCAGCAACGCTCGATCAGTTTAAACAACTTTCACACAACCTTGGATAAAACAAACACAACATTCATGAAACAACAGGCTTTTCCACAAAAAAGTACAATTTTAGGCTTGAAGAAATAAAGAAATTATAATAAAAAATATAAACCAAGAGTGACTTTACATCATGGAGGATGCAGCAGAGTTGATCTGTTATTAAATTCCCTGCAGTCTTGTACACCAATTTTCACGCAAATACCACTAAAACTGTCCTGTTTTATGTTTTTTGTTTCGCTGCAGCATGACAGGTCATCGCTGGAAAGAAAGTTGCACTTCAAACAATCTGAGCTGCAACAAAAGCTGCTGTTTTCTGATTATAAATCAATAAGCATGACTACTTTACATAAAGCAACATGTTTGGTAGCTGAAGATCGTTTAGTTTAAACAAAACCCGTTTGTCTGGGTCAGGTGTAATTCTGAGTGATTATTGAATACATCCTGGTATTACTGAGCGATTAAGTCAAAGACTTGTTCTTGGAACTGTCATCTTATGTCTGAGAAAACATTGCATCTATTCAGAGTTGCCTGTGGATCATGTCTTTGGAGAAATACTAAAGAAAAAGCTGTCTGACGTACCGTTCCTGGCCACGCTGAAGGTGTGGAAGACAAAGGAGCTGAGGAGAGTTAAGGCTCCAACGGCTCCAAACTGCAAGAAAGGAGCTGTGACCTGCCGAGACACCAACACACACAACCGTTATAAATAACTTTAAATCTGGTATGAAACTTAATTTATTGCGCAATCTGTATTTTCACTGGACCTGGAGGGAAAGAGGAACGATCGGCAATTCCCGTTTCCAAGCGAGATGGATTCCTGCGACCCCACAGACAACGAAAATCACACCAAAACCGAGAAAGATCTGCACAGAGAACAAGTAAACTTACTTATCAATTACTTTACTTGAACAATTAATATCTTACTCATTGCTGATAGTTCCTTGAACAGCCTTAGCTTTTGGAAACGGTTTAAATCTGAGCAGATAACATCTGCTCTGAGCTTAAGACCAAAGTGTTGCCAACTTAACTTCAACCCCGTTTTTTCACTTCATTTGAGCTCAATCTTGTTAACCATTACACTCAATCAAACGTTATTTTCCATGACATGCCATGAAATGGAGACAATCTTTGACATCTGGCTCATGCATACAAAACAACACAAGTTAAAAATGCCATAAAACTTTTAAAAGTTTTGCTATAATCAAAACATTATAAAATATATGAAAAACATCCCAGTAGACAATGGTTTGTCATGTGAAGCTAACAGGACCCTATAGTACCGTATTCTCCGGCCTATAAATCGCACCGGAGTATAAGTCGCACCAGTCCAATTATGTCCAATGAAGTGGAAAAATCCACGTATAAGTCGCACCGGCCTATAAGTCACACCTCACGGCACAAAACGAGCACGCGCAGCAACAACAGACCTGCAATGCAGCAAACAGACCTGCATCTCTTTGATCTTTAAAGATAAACACATAAAAAAACATGTTCTTGTTAGCTGACATTACAGTAAAAGTGTGTCTCAGTTTAACTTTTCTTGATAAATGCACTTTGACGGTTAAAAACCGTTAAATTAAGTGACCTTTTTTTGACCAAAGTGAAAAAAAACAAAAAATCCACGTATAAGTCGCACCGGCCTATAAGTCGCAAATGTATGCAAAAAGGTGCGACTTATAGGTCGGAGAATACGGTATGCTCACAGCAGAAGGAACAGATAACTTTTTGTACCATTTTGCTTTAGTAGAGGAACCACCAGTCTTCTGCCAGATGCTACCAACCTGAATAATGGTTGTTGGGTCATTGCAAACCTGTACGGTATTGCCTTTTTTTTCCAGAACTTGACTTATTTGATGACCGTTTATTTTACTACCTACCTACTGGCAGTTTGACCACCTGGGACAACTTGTTCCTGTCTCTGGCTAAGAGATTCCCAAACCATGAGACAATAATAAAAGAAACAACTCTTTCAACCAGTTGCAAAGTTTTTTTTTTTCTTGCATTAAAGACCGTGTAAAGTGAAATTAGATTTGTGTTTTTAGTTTGTCACATGGCATAAATATGTGTTATTAATCACCCATATAAATCTGACTGATTAAAAACATTGTTTTCCTTATAAAATTAAGTGTCAAAAATCATGAAAAAACATGATTTTCCCTTAGTCTGGAACTGTGGGGGCGTGTCAGCACGTGGGCGTGGTTTCAGCGCAGTTCTGCAGCTCAGAGAGCAAGTAGGAGGACTCTCTCGCTCAGAGCTGAACTGTGTGGAGGAGGAAGACAGGTTCATCAGTAAACCTGCTCTGTTTGCTCCTTTTTCCAAGAGTTACGCTGTTTTTAGTGCACAAACAACTCTGGTTTTATTTTTAAAGTTGAGGACGCAACTATAATTCATAACTCCGCTGTTATGTGTTTAGAAGATGAGCGGACTCGCGCGGCTGCACCGGTCCGACCCGACACATCGCATGCGGGGGCTGTGTTGGTGATTAAGATAAAGAGTAATCACGTTGATAACTAAGTATGCAATGGACCTGTCGCATTTTCTTAGCAAAAAAGGAGCTTGTGAACTTGTAGGGCACAGGCTTAGCAATAAAAAAAAGAAAGAAAGAAAAGAAACAGGAAAGGCGGCGGCGGTGTCCGGAGGCTGAGGAGGGAGACGGTCAGTAGCAGGTGCCCTGACCATTAAAACATCCTGGGAAGATGCAGGAACGAGGCATAATTGATTAGCTAGCTAACAATGAACAAAATATCTATGCTATTGCTATCTGATGCTATCTGCGAGTCGCGAGTGAACGGCTCCACCCATGCGAAGAACAATTTATATCACTATAATAATAATAATAATAAACTTTATTTGTATAGCACCTTCCACAATGCCTTGCATTGACCAAGGTGCTTAACAGGATAAAAAGAAGAATAAACGGGAACAATAAATCAATGAAAATAGAATAAGAAACCACAGCGATAAAAGAAGGCAATGGAAATAAAAAATGCTACATACTAAAATAACACAAGTAATAAAAGTTACACACAGAAAGCTTTTTTGAACAAGTGGAAATAAAAATGCAATTGAAATAAAGATGCTACATACTAAAATACAAAATAATAAAAGTTACACACTGAAAGCTTTTTTGAACAAGTGGGTCTTCAGTTTGGTTTTGAACAGAGTCAGATCAGAGGTGGCACGCAGCTCAAGGGGGAGGCTGTTCCAGGCTTTTGGGCCGGCAACAGAAAATGACCGGTCTCCCCATTGCTTGTACCTCGAGCGAGGCACCTCCAGCAGGTGTTGACTGGCAGATCGTAAGTCCCTGCCAGGCTGATGGACTTTCAGAAGTTCTGAGATGTAGAGGGGAGCAAGTCCATTCAGAGCTTTGAAAACAAACAGCAGCAACTTGAACTGTATCCTGAACTGAACTGGGAGCCAGTGTAGAGAGGACAGGACAGGAGTGATGTGTTCATATTTTCGTGTGTTGGTCAAAAAGCGCGCGGCAGAGTTCTGTACAAGCTGTAAACGGGAGATGGAGGATTGATTAATGCCAAGATACAAAGCATTACAATAGTCAAGTCTGGAGGTCACAAAGGCATGGATGGCCTTCTCCAGATCACCACGACTAAGAAATGACTTGACTTTGGAGAGCAGACGGAGTTGGAAAAAGCTGGTCTTGACAACAGAACTGATCTGTTTATCAAACTTTAAATTGGAGTCAAGCTGCACTCCAAGATTTCTGACCACCGAGTTGAAGTGGGGGAGGGGAAAACCAACACTGGGACTGGGAAGGATGTTGCTGGTGTCATCAGGTGCACCAAACAAAATGCATTCAGTTTTATCTGTGTTTAGGTGGAGGAAGTTTTGAGAGAGCCAGTGCTTAATGTCATTTAAGCAGTTGACAAGAGTGTTTGAACTGAGTGAGGGGTTGGGAGTGACTGGCAGATAGATTTGTAAATCGTCTGCATACATGTGAAAAGACAGGTTATGACGTGTGATGATTGATCCTAATGGCAGCATGTAAAGAGAGAAGAGGACTGGCCCTAGAATAGATCCCTGTGGTACGCCGGAGGTCAGAGGGGTTGATGAAGAGGAGGACAGATCGCCTATCATGACAGAGAAAGTTCTCCCAGACAGGTAAGATTTGAACCATTCAAGCACAGCTCCCTGGAGGCCAACCTGCTGAGACAAGCGGTTGATTAGTACCTGATGGTCGACGGTGTCAAAAGCTGCTGAGAGGTCTAACATCACCAGCAGAGCAGGGTTTTTTGCATCCAGAGACAGAAGAATATCATTCTGTACTTTGAGCAGTGCAGATTCAGTGCTGTGACGAGCTCGAAAACCTGACTGAAATTTTTCAAACAGGTTGTTGAGTTCTAGAAAAGATTGAAGTTGAATAAAAACAATCTTTTCTAGGACCTTTGATAGAAATGACAGATGGGAAACTGGCCTGAAATTAGAGAGAGCTGTAGGATCTAGGCCTGGTTTTTTTAGAAGAGGCCTGACCACAGCATGTTTGAAAGCAGATGGCACAAAACCTGAAGTTAGACAGCTGTTGATAAATGACAAAACACAAGGACCAATTACATCAAAGCATTGTTTGAACATTTTAGAGGGAATGATGTCCAGAGAACAGTTTGTTGGTTTCATCTGCTGAACCACCTTGGTGAGTTGAGGCAGTGAGACGAGATCAAACTGGTCAAAAACAGCAGTGGTTATTGTAGAGGTACATGACAGGATGGTGTTGGATGAACTGACAATGTTCTGTCTGATAGAGTCTATTTTGTTGACAAAATAGCTCTGAAAGTCATCACAGGTAGACTGTGTGGCAGTTTTCAGAACATTGACAGATGGATTGATGACAGACTGGAGTGTGCTGAAAAGCGTCCTCGGCCGGTTGGAGCTGGTGGAGATTAAGTTGGAGAGGTACTGTGACTTGGCCTGTTTCACAGCATTATGATACTCACAGAGACAGTCTCTCAGTATTCCCTGAGATACATGAAGCCGGTCGCGCTTCCATTTTCGCTCTGCTTGTCTGCAACGTTGTCGAAGAGCTCGCGTCGTTTCGTTGAGCCATGGTGATGGTCTGTTTTTTGAAGATGTCTGTCTGAGAGGAGCGATGGAGTCCATGATCGTCGTGCAGGTGTGATAGAAGGAGCTGATGAAGTCCTCAGGATGTAGAGATGGGTCCAGGCTGACAGCAGAGCAAAATTCAGTGCTCTTAAAGGCATCAGTAAACTCATTTGGAGTTAATGGGTTGATGGAGCGGCAGAAACGTGCTGGGAGAATAGCCTTTGGTGCAGGAGTGGTGAAAAATTCAAATAATATGGGAAAATGGTCTGAGATACAGGTGTCCAGGATCTCCACAGCAGGTATTTGAAGGCCGTGGGAGATAATTAAATCCAGTGTATGACCCAGGGTGTGTGTGGCCCCCGAGATCGACTGTGACAGGTTAAAAGAGTCCAGGAGGTTCTGAAACTCACATCCAAGCTGATTACTTGGGCAGCAGGTGTGCACGTTGAAGTCTCCACAGAAAAGCCAAGAGTCAAACTTTGGTAGCAAGTCCGCCAGTAGTTCTGAAAACTCACTGACAAAGTTTTTATTGTATTGTGGGGGCCTATAAAAAACGCCACACAAAATAGGTTTAGCAGATTCCAGCACAAAAATCATACTTTCAAAACTGGAATAGTTTTTCTGAGGCAACAAACGGTACTTGAATGCATCACTGAACACAGCAGCCAGGCCCCCCCCCTTTCCAGCCCCACGCGGAGCGCTCAGGTGGGAGTAGCCATTTGGGAGGAGTTCAGAGAAGGAGCTGTTGTCTCCTGTTTTCTGCCAGGTTTCAGTAATCAAAAACAGATCCAGACGATGAGTTGAGATCAAATCACTTAATATAAAAGTTTTATTAGTAATTGATCTGGCGTTAAACAATGCTGCACGTACTGGAACGCTGCCAGTTACGTCACTCTCAGCTCGAGCGAGCGGGCGGAGGTGTTGTTTAACGCTGCCTCGCTTCACTGTTTTCCTCACCGGGGGGCAAGATGGATACTGGTCGCTGGCGACATGATTGATAGCAACAAGGCTTCTGTGGCGACGAGCGAAGGAACGGCGGACATCAAAGACGCTGAATTCAGGAGGTAAGTCAGCCGTCGGCGTGTTGTGAGACGAGAGATACTTTTTAAATCTCACCAGGACGCCTGCCCTCGTTCCGCGTCTCCTGCGCCGCTTGTTGCGTGGCAGCGTGGTCGCGTTGCGTTGTAGGTAGGCTGGGATCGAAGCCAGGAACGGTGGTGGTGGAGGAGGCTTGAAATGTCCATATTTGCCAGTAGCCGGTGTGTTGATCAGCGAGTCTCGGAGACTTAGAAGAGTTGAGCGATCATAGACCAGGAGCGAGGATGCATCGTCGATGAAAAGAAGGCAGAACACGAACAACAGTAAAAAGTTCAGGAGACGAGTTAGACAGCAGCCCGTGACAATAGGCGCCATCTTGAATCCAAGCAGCATGGGGTAGGGCTATACTAATGAGGACCGCGTGACGAAACGCGGTCCCGTTTAAAACACGCCTAAAAAATCCTGAAACACACATGTCTTTATACACAGTTTCATGTATAACTTCAAAATTAATTGAGCTACAATTTTGAGACTTTTTACTCATTTACAACATTACAATTATCACATTTATAATGTTTATTTAAGAAAATGTTGAAATTCACTTTACACTGTCTTTAAAGCTCCTTAGCTTAAATAGGAGGAGATGCTGTCTGATTATTATTATTATTTTTTGTAAATGCAGTCAGTGATGGGCTGAAAGGTCAACTTGTTGTCAATTATTGTTCCAAGGTATTTATAAATCACCTGCTATTCCCTGCCCTTTTATAACAGAAGGCCTGAATACACTTGTGGAGCTGGCTGCTCCCCATCTACCGTGCTGTCAGTTCCACGTAACGTAATGTTGTTTTTGGCAGAAATGTTATGTTACTCCCATCAGAAGTGCCCCAGGCTGAACCAGTAGTGTGACAGTAGCAGCTGTAAAACTGGCAGGTATGTAAAAGTTTATGATAACAGCGTGTGGATGAATTGCTTTGAAATCTTTAAATACCGGTAGCTGTTTCAAAATGGAAGGAGTCCACTTTGGTCTTGGCTTGCTTAAGCTGAGCTTGTCAGAATTATTAAAAGAAAAAAAATAAAATTTCCAAAACGAGACCATTCAAAGAACAAGTATTATATTACCGTGTTTTCCGGACTATAGGTCGCGGCTTCTTATCATTTTTTCATGGCCTGCGACCTATAGTCAGGTGCGACCTATATATCGCTTTTTATAAAATAAGCTGATTTGTAATCATTTATTAACAAAAATTAAACTGAGACACACTCTTACAATAATGTCAGCTAACAAATATATATTTTTTAGGTGTTTATCCTGCTAAAATTATTCATTTATTAAAGAAAAGTTCAGCTCAGACACATATTTGCTATAATTTTTATCAAACAATTAATTGTTTTTAAGTGTTAATCTTCTTAAAAGCCTTGCTGTGCGCTCCTGTGGAAGAGACATTTGCAGCAGAGCTAAACACGGTCCACATTTTGACGTAGGTGCGACCTATATATGGATTTTTCCAATTCTTTGGCAATAATTGGACAATGCGACCTATACTCGGGTGCGACCTATATAGTCCGAAAAATACGGTAGTTCTTAACTCTGCACAAACACATTTCAAATGATTATAGGCTGAACAGACGAGGCGTTATTATACCTTGTGGAGCCAGTGTAAGTCAAGTTGTTCTCTCAGGGCAATTTGGACCAGTGCAAAGAGCTGCAATCGACAGGAAAAATGAGAAAATGTGAATAAACAACACAAACAGTCTTGGTCGTTCACCCCTTACATCGGTCCCGTCTGGTCTTTTGTGAAGAGATGTTTTGTCAAATAGTATCAGTCATAGCGTCAGTCAGAGAGCACGGTCTTGGAGAAAAAGACAAAAGTCTTCATCAGGGATAAGCTAATGAGAGCCCATGCTTTAAATTTGTTTTTTCAAGCTTATTAAACAATTATTTTACAAAAATGTAACGAAATTCTGATGCAAAATATAACTCATAACGATGCATAAACGATTCAAAGCTTTTGAACGGTTCTTCAAAATGAAATTATTAATCATGTACAACTATTGTATAAATAATTACCATACAAAGATCCGTAAATCCCATCTCCATTAATTTTTGTGCTCAGCATTCACTGTGACACGGGATGAAGTTCGGTTGAGAAAACAGCAACGAACTAACCAAACAGTGTTGTGTAAAAGTGTAGAGGTTTCGTTCATGCTAGTTTGACATTTTTGAGAAAGAGTTGTTTTATGAGCCTGATAAACAATTTAAATAAAAACAAGCACTTGTTCAGCTGACCATTAGCCCTGCCGGGAGGAGGACTTCTGCCGTTTTTCTCAGCTCCCCATGACCGACGTCACAACTGATGAGATAATAAACGCGTTAGAGCTGTCATTTCTAATCCGAACCCAAAACCCAGCACGGACCGACCCGGATTAGGGCCATAATGTGATTAATGGGTGGGCCGGGCCAGTTTTGGGCTTTTAATTAGGTCAGGATCAGTGGCAATCCAATTACTACAGGTAGTCCTCGACTTACGAACGAGTTCCGTTCCTTCGCACCGTTCGTAGCACGAAATCGCCGTAGGTCGGAGCACATACAAAAACTAAAATAAAATAAATGTTTTTTTTTATAAATAAATAAATGTACAGTACTGTACAGTTACCAAGCACTTAGCCTATCCTAACACAGTTTTTAAAGATGAAGGAATGAGTTGAATTGTCTCCCTTTCACATAACGGGAGCTAGCTCCCTTTATGTGAATGGAGCCTGCTAGGGAGGAGGGAGACAATTCAACTCACTCCATCTTAAAAAACTGTGTTAGGATAGGCTAAGTGCTTGGTGACTGTACAGTACTGTACATTTATTTATTTAAATTATTATTATTAAAAAAATAATAATTATGAGATGCGTGACGTAAGTCCGAAACGTCGTAAGTTGAGGGCGTCGTATGTCGAGGACTACCTGTATATGATAACATGGTCTGCCATACATCCAACAGCCACACACAACCATTTCACAGCGAGCTGACCGGCCTTGAAGCAGGTAAAAAGTTCAGTTAAGCTTCAGATGGGACTGTACTAGGGCTTTAACGGACTACTCGAGTAATCGAAACATCGATTCCTAGGACATCTATCGAGTTTTTTTATTTCCCGTTGAGTAGTGACGTCATCACGTCGCAGTTACAGAACAGAAAATGAATCAACTTCCTTTTTGGAGCACGTTGCGAACCGGCGTTACACCATATTCTGTGACCACAGTATATTGTGACCATAGGGGGCAATGTTGCATGCACTGTTGCAGGTCACAGAATATGGTGTAACACTGGGTCCAATGACCGAACCAGAACCGGCTTCCTCTGATCTTGTTTCATAAACAAAAAGCAAAAAATATTTATCTCTAAACCTATTTAAAAATAACTATAAACATAATTATCTCTAAAACTAAACCTAATGTGCAGCACCGCGGGCTAAAATAGTGACAGATTAAAACTTTTGCACAGTCTGTGTGTATATGTAAGACTGGACACACGTTTTTTTCCACTTAATGCCATGAAATCAAACTTTTTGCAGGTATTAATACCAAAGTCCTTGTAAAATCTGAATTTTCCGTCCGACAGGAGCTGAAGCCAAAACTGTAAAAAATAATTCAGTTTTAATTTCTCCGTCTCAAACAGAGCAGCCAGTCTCAGAGCTGGACAGGCCGGTAAATCCGTTTATTTGGTATACAAATAGACGAGTTTCAGTACTAACTCACCAGAACGAGGCCGTTTGGTGACTCTGCAACAGTTCAGACTCGAGATGCCAACATGATGTGAAAACGCTCCAAAGCCTGAAAAGATGGATTTGTTGGCTGCAGTTTGTTACAGGCTGCCCGGGATGCTCCGTTGTCATCAGATTACTGAAAAGCAGAAGCTTAAAGCCTCTTTCTCCAAACAACGTCCACGTATTAGCCGGTAAACTTCTCCCATCGGGCGGAGCTGACGATGAGTCACGGCTTCACTTTTAAAAACACGAGCACAGATGTTTTAACTATTGTTCCGTTTTCCTCTGGAGGATGGAAAGATGCTGGTTCAGTTCAAGGACACCAACAAAAACCTGTGGGAGTTTACATTGTTTCATGTTTGCTCCGATTACAAAATTAGACTAAAATAAAACTGCAAGAAGCAGAAGCAAAAGTTTGGACTCATGACCTTGATGTGTGTAAAATCCCCTCCGAGATGTAAACAGCTGCTCCCACATCTGTAGCAAACAAGAACCTCTTTGTTCTGCTCATCTTCCTGCTAAACAAAGACAAAAATCTGATTAAACACTAACAAGAGCTGCTAATTAATCACCACACAGAACTGAGAATTTCATTAAGGCTTGACTCTTCATCCAAACTCTTCGGTTTTCAAAATAAAAGCCATAAAATATATATATATATATATATATGAGTCAGAGTCAGAGAGTCTTTATTGTCATTTGCACCGCATGTGGTACATGTGATGAAAACGAGATTATGTACACGGGGTCCCAGTTACATCCAACAACAAATGCAAGAGAAAAACAGTAATAACATCTAGAATTAACTAAGAAAAACATCAACTAGTAATACACTAAGCCTAATATAGTGGGAATAAACAGCAGCACGAACATGAGTCTGTATGAGCAGATGGTCACAGATGAACACAGCAACAAGAAAACAGATCAGCATCAGCATGATGTGATATTTTGCAGTGTTTATTTTTATTTTATTTTTATTTATTCATGAGTCTAACAGCCTCAGGGTAGAAGCTGTTCCTCAGTCTAGTGGTTCTACATTTGATGCTCCTCAACCTCCGTCCTGAGGGGAGTGGGGCAAAGAGTGAGTGTGCTGGGTGAGTGAGGTCTTTCATGATGCAGGTGGCTCTTTTCCTGCATCTGGAGGTGTAAATGTCTGTGATGGTGGGGAGACTGACTCCAACAGACTTCTGTGCAGCCTTCACCACTCTCTGTAGAGCTTTCCTCTCTTCAACTGTGCAGCCTCCATGCCACACGTTGATGCTGGAGCACAGGATGCTCTCCACTGCACACCTGTAGAACGAGGTGAGAACTGGGCTGCTCAGACCAGCACGTCTCAGCCGTCTGAGGAAGTAGAGTCTCTGATGACCTTTCTTGATCAGGCTGGTGGTGTTGTTGCTCCAGCTGAGGTTATCATTCATGTGTACACCCAAGTATTTGTAGCTGGAGACCACTTCCACTGCAGACCCACCTATTTTCAGTGGGGCGTGGGTGTGTTTGTTCCTTCTGAAGTCCACAATCATCTCCTTTGTCTTCTTCACATTCATGTGAAGATTATTCTCTTTGCACCAGCTCTCCAGGTGTTCCACCTCCTGTCTGTAGCTGGACTCATCATTGTTTGTGATGCATCCCACCACCGCTGTATCATCTGCAAACTTAACAATATGACAGCCTGGAAGTGTGGCTGTACAATCATATGTGAGCAGAGTGAACAGAAGGGGGCTCAGCACACATCCTTGAGGAGAGCCAGTGCTGAGGGTTATGGTGGAGGAGGAGAAGTTGTGGATCTTCACGGACTGTGGTCTGTCTGTTAAGAAGTCTAGTACCCAGTTACAAATAGAGGGGCTTAGTCCAAGTGTAGATAGTTTGTCTATCAGAGTTTGGGGGATCATGGTGTTGAAGGCAGATGTGAAGTCCACAAAGAGCAGACGCACGTATGAGTCCTTCTGATCCAGGTGGGTGAGAGCAGTGTGGACCACGGAAGAAATGGCGTCCTCTGTTGATCGGTTCTCACGGTATGCGTATTGATGAGGGTCCTCGTTGATGTTGACGGTTGCCTTGATGTGGGACATGACCAGTTTCTCAAAACATTTAGCGACTATCGGGGTGAGGGCCACTGGTCTATAGTCATTCAGACCAGTCACTGTGGAGCTCTTTGGGACTGGGATGATGGTCGCGGTCTTCAGGCAGGTGGGAACTGACTCCAGTGCAAGTGAGGTGGTGAAGATGTCAGCCAGCACCTCACAGAGCTGGTCCGCACATTCCTTCAGAACTTTCCCTGGGATGTTGTCTGGTCCGGTTGCTTTATGAGGATTAATCTTTCTGAGACTGCCTCTCACTTCTGCTGCGGTCACCCTGAGATGCTCTTCATCTGGTGATGAGGTGAGTCTGGTGCTAGCTGGTCTGTTTGGATCATCAAAACGTGCATAAAACTTATTGAGGGCATCAGGCAGAGATGGGTCCCTGGGGCATTGTTTGTTCTTGCCTTTGTAATCTGTTATGCATTTAATACCCTTCCACATGCTCCGTGGGTCTTGTGAGGTGAACTGTCCCTCTATCCTCTGTGCATACGTGGCCTTGGCCTTCTTAATGCCATCCTTCAGTTCATTCCTGCTCTTTCTCAGCTCCTCTTTATCTCCTGACTTGAATGCAGTGTCCCTGGCTGCTAGCAAGGCGTGAACTTCTTTATTTAACCAGGGTTTCCGGTTCGGGTAGGATTTAACATATTTTCTTATGGATACATTTTCAGAGCATGTACTGATGTAGCCCAGGACTGAGGAAGCATAGAGTTCCATATCCACTGAACTTCCTTCAGTAGCTGCTTCTCTGAAAACAGACCAGTTTGTCTTCTCAAAACAGTCTCTCAACATGGGGGAACTATCTTGACTCCAGATTCTTATCTCTCTTTGTTCCGGCTTGGAGCGCCTGAGTGGGGGGAGTTGTCTTGGTGCCAGGATCAGAGAGTCGTGATCGGAAGCTCCGAGCGCTGGGCGTGTCTTCGCCGTGTACGCCCCCTTTACATTTGTGTAGACTTGGTCCAGCGTTTTATCACCTCTCGTTGCTGTGAAGACGTTCTTATTGAAGGCTGGGAGGGAGATTTGAAGATCTACGTGATTGACGTCTCCGCAAACAATGAAGAGCCCCTCAGGATATTTACACTGCAGCGAGGTGAGTACAGGTAGTCCCCGATTTACGAGCGAGATCCGTTACAACGAGGCGCTCGTAAACCGGAAATCTCGTAATTTGGAACGGCCGCCATGTCTCTCGTAAATCCGGAATTTCGCTCGTAAATTGGAACGGTTTCGCTAGCGCGACTACAAACACTCTATTTTCATCCAAAAACTGCTTATGAGTGCATAAAAATGATCGGAAACGTGTGTCCATATGCTTAGCTAACTAACTGTGGTGAAAAAACACATGAAAACTCAGTATTTTTTGCGTTTTTTCCAAAAATTCGCCAGCTCGTAAGTCTGGAACCTCGTAGATCAGAGCGCTCGTAATTCGGGGACTACCTGTAAGTCATGAATTTCTCCCTGGGCGTCATTAGCATTAGCATCGGGTGCTATGTAAATAGCTGTTATTAAAATCACAGCATGGTCGCGAGGAAGGTAATGCGGCCTACATCTTACTGTGATCAACTCGACGGCAGCTGAACAAAGCCTTTTAATCAAGGAACAGTTCGTGCACCAGTCTTTGTGCACGTAAATACAAACACCGCCACCTCGTGTTTTCCCTGTAGTCTCGGTGCACCGGTCCGTTCTGAAAAAGAGTCTATTATCCAACTCATAAACAGAGTCTGGTGTATCCTCAGAGATCCACGTTTCCGTTAGGCAGAGCACGGAGCACCTTCTCATCTCCTCCGACGTGGTCACTCTCAAACGAAGTAGATCCATTTTGTTGTCCAGCGAGCGGACGTTAGACAGAAAAAGAGCCGGCATCGGGGGTCTACCGGTTTTAGCGTCTGCCCGCAGTCTCGTCATAATTCCTGCTCGGCAACCCCTCTTCTTTCCTCGTGAGCAACGCTTCCTTTTCTTTCCCCTGGAGCGCGTCTGCTTCCAGAAAGATGTCCTTAACAGCTCCAATCTTCCGAGCTCTGATTTGAGTTCGTTGCTGATTTCAGCTGTGCCCTGTGGTAAATCCGCTCCGATTCTTAACAGTTCAGTTCGGCTATAATAGCCTATATGCCACGGGTAGTGGTGACGTACTTCCGNAAAAAATAGCACAAATCCGCTTATGAATTATAAAAGTTAGTCACTCCGCTGTTACGCTGACAAAAATGTTAGGTCCGCTGTAAGCGGATTAGCGCATTAGCGGTCCCTAGCATTCATGTGCCCACCTTTGCTGACTCTAACTCCCATGTTTATCACCAAACTTACATTTCTTCGTTCAGTTCCTTTAATTATTGGGTATATTCTACATTTTTCTACTAATATCTCTAAGATATGCATTAAAGACAGAGATCCAAACTTCACTCAAAATAAGCTTAATGTGGTTTTTCGCAGTTTCATGAAAACTAAACACGAGCGGGTTTTTTCCCCCCACATTTTTTCCTTATCAAACATCTGCATTTTCTATGAAACGCCATCAGGTTGTAGCTCTGTTAGCTTGCTCCCTTTAAAAACCCCAAAATGCCCATTAATGTGATCAACGAACACTGACTGCAGTTTGTGTTTCTCTTTAGAAACCATTAACCCAATTCTTTGAGTAAGCAGTCCAGATTAAAACACTGCCTTTTTTAACAAAAATGTTTGTGGTAGTTACAGAGAGTCATTCACAACACCCACTCTGAGCATTGCATCCTTTTTATGTGCATGAAATTACTTGTAGATATTTTTCTAGTTCGACCAAAACGGCTGCAACTCAGTCCGTTCTCAACCTAAGATCATAGTTAGTCCAAAACTCTGCATGCAGGGTGAACTTATGTATCTTATTTAAATTAATTCTAGGTCTTAAACTATTTATAGTGAAATGACTGATGTCAGTCTTTAGTTTAAATAATAGTGTGAATATGAATACAATCATCATTGTCTTGATGGAAGATAAAACTCGATCACAGTCTCAGGTCTCTTGAAGACTCAAACAGGTTTTATTCCTTAATGTTCCAGTATTTGGCACCATCCATCTTTCCATCAATTCTGAGCATCTTCCATGCCCATGCTTAAGAAAAGCAGGCCCAAACCATGATGCTGCCACTACCATGTTTGACAGTGGATGGTGTGTTCAGGGTGATGAGCTGTGTTGCTTTAAAGCCAAACTGATAGTTTTGAATTGTGGACAAACAGTTCTGATTTTGGATTCAGGTGACCAGAGCAACGTCTTCCACATGCTTGGTGTGTCTCCCTGGTGGCTTGTGACAAACTTGAAACAACATTTTCTTAAGGATATATTTGAGAAATAGCTTTCTTCTTGACACTCTTCAATAAAGGCCAGATTTGTGCTGTGTACGACTGATAGCTGTCATATGGACAGACTCTCCCAGGCAACTCTTTTGTTTTTTTACATATTACAGTACACTAACATGTTTCATTGCTCCATATTATTTCAAATTAGCAATTTATCATTGTTTATTAAACTCTGAAAGCTGTGTTATGTTACTTTGTTTATATTCTCTCCTAAAATGCGGTTAGATGTGCCTTTTTGTTTATTTTTAACTATTGAACTGTCCCATTCTGCTCAGGATTCTTCTCAGAGTGCGCATACTGATGATGATGTCATCCACAGTGCGAAGCATCATCAGTATCTCTCCATGTTTTAGACCAAGCATGAAGTAAAACTTGATGAAATTCTGTAAATTAGCCATTGTGCAGGCAAAAACAAGCGTATGGGCGAACTTGCATTATGGGTAATGGTGCTGATACCATGTGGATGGACATCTATACTTATCACGTAATAACGTGATACGTATCACGTAATAACGTGATACGTATCACGTAATAACGTGATATTATCACGTAATAACGTGATAATATCACGTAATAACGTGATAATTATCACGTAATAACGTGATACGTATCACGTAATAACGTGATATTATCACGTAATAACGTGATACGTATCACTTAATAACGTGATATTATCACGTAATAACGTGATACGTATCACGTAATAACATGATACGTATCACGTTATTACGTGATAAGCCCCCAAAAATATTTTCTCCAGGTGTCATCACTACGCTTCCGTAGGCAGGTGAATTAACTGTAAAAGTAGATAAAACGAGAGAAACGCTCCTTGAATTTTGAGTCCTGGTCTTAGATGCATGTGGGTTAAATTTAAGTCAAGTACGTTTCAGCACATACTTGTACTTGTACATACTTGTAATGGTAATGGGACGAGTGATTTCATGAACAAACATGGCCGTTGAAGCACCATGTGTAGTGTAAGTTGATGCATCACTGCTGCTGCTGCACCGCGGCAGGCTAATGGATCACTGTCAGGGCGTCCTGTAATTACGGACATACGACCGTTATTATACAGATACGCTCCCTCCTCCATCATTCCACCACCACTCGCCTGTGTGTGTGCATGTGTGTGTGTGTGTGTGCGTGTTTAAGCTCGAGCTTCTACGCTTGTCATAAACTCTTGAGTGAATCTGTTCCGGCAGCTTCTGCATCTCGTTTTGGTTTTCTCTCATCAGCGTCTGCGAAGACGAGACGTTTAAGGAGTTTTTTGCTCCAACATCTAAAAAATCGGTTGTCTGTTTGGGACAAACTTTGAACGGAAGCTTTGGTTAATAAAGAAAAGCTACTAAACTAAAAGTTTTGACGTTTTAAGTAAAGTTCTGGAGAAAGATTGGGAAAAACAATACAGGAGCAGCGTTTTTTTTTAATGCAAATGCAGTGCAAGCGCTGAATGACTGTTGAAGAAACTGAAGAGTTTAAACTAAAAGCAGCTGAACATTAGCTAAAAGCTAAAAGAAGCAACAAGCTAACTAATGTCTACAAAACACAAAATAAACAAGCCCTCAATCAATTATTTTTTTATGTTTTTTTTGAAGAAATTAACGAGATCTCAATGTTTATGTGAGGAAAACATTTATAAATAAAGTTAGCTGGTACTTTAAAAAAACCTAAGGCATCCATCTGAACGAGCTGAATGTTTTTATTTATAAATGGCAAAAATAGCACATTTTATGAAATTATGCATGTAAGATTAGCCTGGTTAAAACCAGACCCTTGTCCTTCACCGCTTCAGACAAGGGTCTGGACTTTCTCCATTGACAACCAATTCTTGCTGGAGGCGTGGCCTCTGCTGATGGCTGCTCCCCCGTGGTCTGCTGAACTTGACTTCAGCTCCGCCTCCTGCTGAATTTTCTCTCGCTCCGTTGCATATTGTGTTTATATGTTAATAAAACGTCCTAATAAAATAAAATAAAACCATGGATCGCTGGTCCAACACACCAGAAGACCAGGAAATCTGATGGGACTCGGGCAGCAACGTAAAACCTGACTTTAATTCTCTCGTGACAACCTGAGGCATTTCCTTGTTCATTTCACTCAGCGGAGGGAGAGGAGGAGAAGGAGGAGGGAGGAGGGAGCGATTACTTGACTTTTGGGAAAAAAACAAAAGAAAACTCCAGATAAGGGATTAAGAAGGGGAAATTAATAAATTTGTGTCACATATAAAACAGTCCTGCATCGCTTTGCATCGCTTTGAATGAGAACATGCGGCTGCTCGCTGGCTGCGCTGGGACAGGTGGGGGCGTGGGTTAGGGGCCAAAAACTCCGCCCCTTCTGTTCTCTGATTGGTCCGGTCAAAAATCTACCGGAGAAATCGTTGTCTATGAGAGAAGTCCCAGACTGTGCAGTGAAGGGAAATGAGAATTGAGCGGAGCTGTGCAGGAAGGCGAGGGCCAGGCTAATGTAAGGTAGGAAAAAAACGAATAAAAATAAAATAAAATATATATAAAAACTTGTTGCAGATATCTTTGAACAACTTCAGTTTGGAGACATTTTGACCTGATTGACACCAACAGTTAATTCGAGTGGGTTCTGGATTAAACGGGTTTGCAGCCTTTTTTTAAATGACTCCCGTATCAAGAACTTCTGTCAGTTTCTGTATTTTGGGTTCTGTTCAGTGGGTCTTTGTGTTTATGGTTACAGTCAATTACTTTCTGGTGTTTGATTCTGTTACTTGTCCCCGCCCACTCTCACCTGCTCCCTGTTGTCATCATTCCAGGTGTTTTTTCACTTGGTTCCTCTGTCCCTGTCCATACAGCCAAGCAGTCTCCATTTCTCCCACAAATTTTTGTTTTAGAATAACTTTAATTTTATTATAATATTTTTTTTATTCCTGGGTTTTAAACTTCCAAAAGCCGAGACAAACTTTAATGTGTTTCTTCTGAACACTGTTGTATAAACCTCCACACCACCAGGGGTTTCATGTTATTTACTTAAAGTTCAAAGACGTTAACAGTAGAATATGATCCCTCTGATCGTTTCCACAAGCTGAAGTTCTACTTTGGCTCTCCAGAACCAAATCTGTTACTTTTTATCTCATGTTTTTGGCAGAAAACAAGTTTGTTGATCTGCCAAGCTATTTTTAATTAATATTGTTATTATTATTATTATTATTATTATTATTATTATTATTATTATGTTGTAGACAATAATCTGTGGACCAAAACAAGAATCTGCCTCACATCTGACAGGAAACGTTAGCGTCTGTTGGGACCTTTGGATTGTAAAACAATCTGGCCGAGCCTCTTGGCTGCTCGTTTGTTCATCTCCAGAATCTTTCTCTCAGTCTGTTGTTCTCTCTGTGTAGACTCATATGGTCGCACTTTACCAAACTGCTTCAGCTCCAGTTAGATTATTTATGTGGCACCGTTGACAGAAACCTAAACAGAATTTAATTCAAACTCAAAAATACATCACAGTCCAGATCAGTTTGTTCACGTCTCTACAGTTCTTCTTATGTTTCTTCTTGTCCCTCTTCTTCTTGTCCTTCTTTTTCTTGTTGTTCTTGTTCTTCCTTTTCTTCTTGCTCCTCCTGTTCTTGTTCTTGATGTGCTTGTTCTTGTTCATCTCTTTCTTGTTCTTCCTTTTCTTCTTGCGCCTCCTGTTCTTGTTCTTGATGTGCTTGTTCTTGTTCTTCTCTTTCTTGTTCTTGTTCTTCCTTTTCTTCCTGCTCCTCTTGTTGTTCTTCTACTTGTTCTTATTGTTTTTGTGGTTCTTGTTCGTCCTTTTTTTCTTGCTCCTCTTCTTCTTTAGCCTGGTTAAAACCAGACCCTTGTCCTTCACTTTGCTTCGTACTAGGCAGTGAAGGGAAATGAGAATTGAGCGGAGCTGTGCAGGAAGGCGAGGGCCAGGCTACTTCTTCTGGTTTTTGTTTTTGTTTCTTTTGTTCTTCTCGTTCTTGTCGTGCTTGTTCTTGTTCTTCTCTTTCTTGTTCTTGTTCTTCCTTTTCTTCCTGCTCCTCTTGTTGTTCTTCTACTTGTTCTTATTGTTTTTGTTCCTTTTGCTCTTCCTGCTTGCTCCTCTTATTCTTGTTCTTATTACTCTTCTTCTTGTTCTTGTTCTTTTTGTTCTTATTGTTTTTTGTGGTTCTTGTTCGTCCTTTTTTCTTGCTCCTCTTCTTCTTGTTCTTGTTTTTGTTCCTTTTGTTCTTCTCGTTCTTGTTGTGCTTGTTCTTGTTTTTATTTTTCTTGTTCTTGTTCTTCCTGCTTGCTCCTCTTATTCTTGTTCTTTTTTGTTCTTGTTCTTCCTTTTCTTTTTGTTCTTCTACTTGTTCTCATTGTTTTTGTGGTTCTTGTTCTTCTTGTTCTTTATTCAGATTTCTTTTACAACAATCTACTCTGATAAAATTGTAAAATTTTGACTATAACTGCATGAAATGTTCTAAGTACAAGACATGTTAAAGCTGCTGGCCGTAGCGCACTACGGTTGCCTTGGTAACATACCTGTGTCTATCACACCCTGACAGCACTCTTAATAAGACAGGACAGGCAGACAAAAATGCAGAGCTAAAATTAAGCCTTAAACAGCAGTTGTATATACTTTGTATAAGTCAAAATGAAAAAAAAAACAGTCGGAGGCTGAAGTGTTTTGTGGTCAGACTTTTTTTTTGTGTGCGTCTATGGAGCAGGTGTGAGTTAAAAATGAAGTTCACCTCCAGGTTTGATTAGAAAAGTCTGTTCTTGGTTACGGTGGTGGGTGTGTGCATTTGAAGGAAAACTGAACCTCTTGACACAACTGTTTATGTTTTCATCTAAAAACTATCAGTTTGTCTAAATACGTTTTGGGGAAAATTTAATTAGACGTCACGTTGTCAGACGAACCTTCAGAGGTTAAAAAACAAACTTTGAAAAGTCATAAACTTAAACGGCAGTTGTGAAAAATATGTTAAACGTATTAAAATACCAATTCAGACATAAAGAGTCCAACTTTCCGAGACCAGTTTAAATAAAGATATTTGTGTTGTGAGGAATGTCTGAGGTGCTTTTTTTTTTGGTACTTTCACATAAATCCCGTTGACGTCCAAGGGGAAAATTTTTCACATATTTCAACAAGTTTTTCTACATTGTAGACAAAACGTCACAGCATGCTTTTCCAAACCGAGCTGCTCAATTTGATGCATTCCTCGTATTTTTTCTGATCTAAAGCAAATCAAAAATGAAATACTGTATGGGTGTTTTCCTGCTCATGCGGTACCTTTAATAAACTGAGGGCAGAAGTGACGAGCTCTGCGTGAACAGTACAGGATATCCCACTGATGAATGCGGCAAAAGATTTAC
>JBBPBX010045861.1:8888-26824 GCA_038048925.1 Garcialebias charrua | reverse complement strand
AGTATTTGAACATACTTGAGACCAAATTTTTTGTTCGAAGTTGATTGATAAATCTGACTCCCATTTTTCAACAGGTAGTGCTATCGAGTCATCGATTCTAGATAATTTTTTGTATATTTTAGATAATAATTTAGGTGGTTGAAAATTAATAAACTCTAACACACATGTTGGTGTTTCCAACAATGTTTTTTTAAGCTTAAATTTCTTTTTTACAATTGACTTAATTTGTTGGTATTGTAGGAAATATTTATTATCAATGTCATATTGTATTATTAATTTATTAAATGGAATAAAGTCTATGCCCTCAAATATGTGTTCCAGACAATCAATTCCTTTCATTCTCCAACCTGGGAAATTTAACATATTATTTTCTTGTTGAATGTCAGGATTGTTCCAGAGAGGTGTATGTGTACATGGGAGAAGTGAAGACTTTGTCATTTTCAGATACTCCCACCATGCCATCAGAGATGAGCTAATATTGATGCTCTTAAAGCAGACATGTCTTTTTAAAACTGTACTGATAAATGGTAGATCTGAAATCCTAATATCATTACATAAAGTTTGTTCTATATCTATCCAAGTTTCATCTAGTGCATTCGGTTTTAACCACTTTGATATATATTTTAACCTGTTGGCTAAATAATAGTAATAAAAGTTTGGAAGTTCTAATCCTCCGGTATCTTTAGATTTCTGTAATGTTTTTAAACTAATACGTGGAGTTTTATTTTTCCAAAGGAATTTAGATATAGAGGAGTCTAGTGACTTAAACCATTCAGTTGAAGGTTTATTTGGAATCATTGTAAATAAATAATTTATTCTCGGCAGCACCATCATTTTTACTGAGGCAACTCTTCCCATAAGTGATATGGGTAGAGATCTCCATCTAGTAAGATCGTCTTCAATTTTCTTTAATAGTGGGATATGATTTAATTTTATTAAATCCTCCAATTTAGGAGAGATATTAACACCTAAATATTTAATGTTACCTGATTGTAGTCTTTCATTAAGAGAATTATTAAACACACAATTTATTGGAAGAACTGTAGATTTTGTCCAGTTTATAGAATAATCAGAAACTTTTGAAAATGAGTTTATTAACTTGATAACATTGGATATTGAGATCCACCTATGTTCAGTGGGGCGTGGGTGTGTTTGTTCCTTCTGAAGTCCACAATCATCTCCTTTGTCTTCTTCACATTCATGTGAAGATTATTCTCTTTGCACCAGCTCTCCAGGTGTTCCACCTCCTGTCTGTAGCTGGACTCATCATTGTTTGTGATGCATCCCACCACCGCTGTATCATCTGCAAACTTAAAGTCCATGACCCACCATGTTTTCAAATTGCATCGCCATTAATATTTATTAGTTTATTTAAAAATAATACAGGAGCGTTTATTTATATTGTAGAGAAATAATGCAAAATGTGTTATTTCATGATTTATAGCAGATTTTAGCAGAAGCTCCGGGAAGATCTGCCCCTCTCCAAATATGGGCATTCACATCACTAAAGATTCCGCCTTGGAGTTACAGGCGGAGTTTTAATAAGCCTTCATCAACTTCCATGACCGCTGCTCTAAGAGAGGAAAAAAAAAGAGAAGCGGTCGCTCACTGATGTCTGTCATATTCTGAGCAGCATCCACGTAGACATACTAGTTTAATTCGCTTGATCGCGACAAATTCATTCATTTCCGCATCGCCTTTTTATTCTCTCCCCTGACCAGACAGGTCGGGAGTAGAAAGGCAGTCGCAGCGCGGAGCTCTGAGCGCGCGGGCTTCCCTGTGCTCTCCGTGCTCTCCCGTGCTCCAGCAACAAGACTGGGACAGAACCGAGCCCCGGCACGAACTTCAAAGCTGATGGAGCGGAACGGGGAGCCAGGGAGAAGCCGCGCGGCTCGCTCCTCTCTGGGCAGAGGAGAGGAGAGCAGCCAGCAACAGTCGCAGCGGTGTTATATCTTATTAAAAAGGTCTATAAAATAAATAAAAAATAAAAGCAGACCACTGGTCCAGTTGTACACAAAAATGCACCAGGAAATATGCAGTTTTACTCTCACTCTCATAAACCTCCATGGAAACTCACTCCTACCTTCTGCCTTGCTTTCTGGGTGGAGATCAATGTAACAAAAGGCATGACCCTTCGGGACTCTTCGGCCAGGTTTCCGGATTCATTCGGGAGTGGTTTTTTTTTTTTTTTTAACCCTCGCCTGGCCCAAATGCAAAAATGAAAATAAAATTCATAAAATACTACAGTAATTCTCCAATATGGTGAATTGTTACTGTCACGGTGGGTGTTGTCCTTTAATTTTATTAAATCTTCCAATTTAGGAGAGATATTAACACCTAAATATTTAATGTTTCCTGATTGTAGTTTTTCATTAAGAGAATTATTAAACACGCAATTTATTGGAAGAACTGTAGACTTTGTCCAGTTTATAGAATAATCAGAAACTTTTGAAAACGAGTTTATTAATTTGATAACATTAGATATTGAGTTTCCTGAGTTCTCAAGAAAAAGCAAAACATCGTCAGCATAAAGACTAATTTTATGTTCTATGTTTCTACCCTTTATGCCTTTAATATCAGCACTTTGCCTTATTGCTGCTGCTAAAGGTTCAATAAAAATAGCAAATAATGCTGGTGAAAGTGGGCAACCTTGCCTGGTTCCCCTCTGTAAACAGAAGCTTGAAGATAATTGATTATTTGTCCTGACGCACGCTGTTGGTGAACTATATAATATTTTTAACCAATTAATGAAGTAATTCCCAAATCCAAATTTATTTAAGGTAGCAAATAAGAAATTCCAATTAACTCTATCAAATGCTTTTTCTGCATCTAATGAAAAAATAGCTGTTTCAATATTTTTCAAATATGAATACTCTATTATATTATATAATCTGCGTGTATTTGAGTTTGAGTGTCTTCCTTTTATGAATCCGGTTTGGTCTGGATGTATAATAACAGGAGTTATCTTCTCTAGTCTTTTAGATAAGACTTTACAAATTATTTTAACATCAACATTAATAAGAGAGATTGGACGATAACTGGTAGGTAATACTGGGTCTTTGCCTGGTTTTAATAAGAGACTAATGTTGGCTGAATTCATATGTGTTGGTAGCCTACCATTTTCTTCGGACTCAAATAGCACTCTATAAAATATCGGTTCCAGTATATCCCAGAACTTTTTATAGAATTCTACTGGATATCCATCAGGACCTGGAGATTTCTTATTAGGCATGCTTTTAATTGCATCATGGAGCTCATCTGATGTTAATGGTGAGTCTAGTTTTGATGATTGACTAATATCTAGTTTAGGAAGTGTTACTTTCTCCAAGAATTCATTAATATCCTTATTAGATGGATTTATTTGTGGAGTGTAAAGAGTTTTATAGAAATCTTTAAAAATATTATTTACTTTTCCCTCATCATGAATTATATTTCCATCTTTATCTTTAATACCATAAATGTCAAGATTTTACTCAGGGAGCATGAAAACCCAGTGGTGCAGACGGAAACGCAAGAGGCAAGCGGTTGTAAAAGTAAATACTTTTAATAACACAAATAAACAAGGCTGTCGTGGCAGCAATACTCACAGGAGCTGTGGCGAGAGACATGAGGGATTTACCAGACCATACTAGACTATGCACCGACAATGAAATGAGACACAGACAGGGCTTATATACACACAGCTATGATGAGACATGATCACAGACACCTGGGGACAATCAACGGAGACACTCAACTAGAGACACAGAGCAGGACCGGAAACCTAAAACATGAAAGTAACTAGGATGACAACTAACAACTAAGAGTGACAAACATGACTAAAACTGGAAGGGAAATTAATAAACTAACTGACTAGGAACTAACAAACAGAGGGGGACGAAGGAAGCAAACTAATAACTAACTGACTACTAACTGACTAACAGAGGGGGACGAAGGAAGCAAACTAATAACTAACTGACTACTAACTGACTAACAGAGGGGGACGAAGGAAGCCTAAACATGACTAAACTGGAAGGGAAACTAATAAACTAACTAACTAACTAACTACTAACTGACTAACAGGAAAACATCAAGACTGGGGAACTAAACCTGAAACATGAAGTACAAACTGACTAATAGGAAAACCTGAAACATGAAGTACAAACTGACTAATAGGAAAAACCCCACAAGGGGGACAGAACTGACCAACAGGACGAGCCATCCTTACAGTACCCCCCCCTCAAAGACACCCCCAGGTGTCCCCAAGAAAAAACACCCAAAAACCCAGGGCGGGAGGAAACTGCAAGGAAGGAGGGCATGAGGAAGACAAGGGACACAAGGACAACACAAGGGCAAGAAAACTAGAACAAAACTACGGTACCTAAACAAAGACCAAAACCAGAAACTCAAAAACATCTCTAGGTATCGTGGCCAGGAAGTCGACAGCGGTCACAAGACCCCTCAGGCGGACGACCGGGATGCCGCCCCACAGGACGGAGACGGTCAGGGGGTCGGCCGGGATGCCGCCCCTCAGGTAGGAGTCGGTCAGGCGGACGGCCGGGATGCCGCCCCTCAGGACGGAGACGGTCAGGGGGTCGGCCGGGATGCCGCCCCTCAGGTAGGAGTCGGTCAGGCGGTCGGCCGGGCAGGCGGGCAACAGGAAGGCAGTCTACCACCAGGAGCCTCCGTCGGTGACGAGGCCTCAGAAACGTCGAAGACGAGTGTACGACCCTCCAGGGTCCACCCGAAACAGGAGCACTCCCATGCGGTGCAGTGGCGCCGAGCCACGAGACGACAGACGAGACGTCTGGCGTTGAGTCGAGAGGCGAGACGTCTGGCGTTGAGTCGAGAGGCGAGACGTCTGG
Source organism: Garcialebias charrua (assembly GCA_038048925.1). Classification (NCBI taxonomy): domain Eukaryota; kingdom Metazoa; phylum Chordata; class Actinopteri; order Cyprinodontiformes; family Rivulidae; genus Garcialebias; species Garcialebias charrua. Next base: position 21,980 of record JBBPBX010045861.1, on the reverse strand, counting down.
CGTTGAGTCGAGAGGCGAGACGTCTGGCGTTGAGTCGAGAGGCGAGACGTCTGGCGTTGAGTCGAGAGGCGAGACGTCTGGCGTTGAGTCGAGAGGCGAGACGTCTGGCGTTGAGTCGAGAGGCGAGACGTCTGGCGTTGAGTCGAGAGGCGAGACGTCTGGCGTTGAGTCGAGAGGCGAGACGTCTGGCGTTGAGTCGAGAGGCGAGACGTCTGGCGTTGAGTCGAGAGGCGAGACGTCTGGCGTTGAGTCGAGAGGCGAGACGTCTGACGAGGAGACGTCTGACGAGGAGACGTCGTCGAGGACGTCTGGCGAAGAGACGTCGGGCGCAGAGACATCAGGTGAGAAACCATCGAACGTAGAGACGCTCTCGATGTGTGGACCCTCCGTAGACGTGGAGGCGTCCGTCGCGCCGGGACCCTCCGTAGACGTGGAGGCGTCCGATGCGCCGGGACCCTCCGTAGACGTGGAGACGTCCGATGCGCCGGGACCCTCCGTAGACGTGGAGGCGTCCGATGCGCCGGGACCCTCCGTAGACGTGGAGACGTCCGATGCGCCGGGACCCTCCGTAGACGTGGAGGCGTCCGATGCGCCGGGACCCTCCGTAGACGTGGAGGCGTCCGATGCGCCGGGACCCTCCGTAGACGTGGAGGCGTCCGATGCGCCGGGACCCTCCATGGCTAGAAGCAAGGCGGCAGCGCCCTCCGAAGCCGGAGACAGGGCAGCGCCCTCTGGAGCCGGAGACAGGGCAGCGCCCTCTGGAGCCGGAGACAGGGCAGCGCCCTCTGGAGCCGGAGACAGGGCAGCGCCCTCTGGAGCCGGAGACAGGGCAGCGCCCTCTGGAGCCGGAGACAGGGCAGCGCCCTCTGGAGCCGGAGACAGGGCAGCGCCCTCTGGAGCCGGAGACAGGGCAGCGCCCTCTGGAGCCGGAGACAGGGCAGCGCCCTCTGGAGCCGGAGACAGGGCAGCGCCCTCTGGAGCCGGAGACAGGGCAGCGCCCTCTGGCTGAGAGACCACTGGCCAACAGGAAACATGAGAGACGTCCTCCTGGGACCCCTCGAGACAGGAAACATGAGGGGCTCCCTCCAGGGACCCCTCGAGACAGGAAACATGGGAGGCGTCCTCCTGGACCCCCCCGAGACAGGAAACATGAGGGGCTCCCTCCAGGGACCCCTCGAGACAGGAAACATGGGAGGCGTCCTCCTGGACCCCCCCGAGACAGGAAACATGAGGGGCTCCCTCCAGGGACCCCTCGAGACAGGAAACATGGGAGGCGTCCTCCTGGACCCCCCCGAGACAGGAAACATGAGGGGCTCCCTCCAGGGACCCCTCGAGACAGGAAACATGGGAGGCGTCCTCCTGGACCCCCCCGAGACAGGAAACATGAGGGGCTCCCTCCAGGGACCCCTCGAGACAGGAAACATGAGGGGCTCCCTCCAGGGACCCCTCGAGACAGGCTGGAGCTGCAGGTTCTGGACGACCCGCCGCCGCAGGTTCTGGAGCTGTAGGTTGAAAACCAGGTTCAGGAACAGGAACTGAAGAGTCTGGTGGTCCTCTCTGCCATCGATCCCTGCCACGACGGCGACGACGCAGTCCAGGACCAGGTCGGGAACCCTCACTTGGTTCAGGTCCCTCGACAGCACCGGAGAAATGAGGGGTGTCCTTCAGGACCCCCTCGGGACACGAAACATGAGGGGCGTCACCTAGGACCCCCTCAGAGCAGGACAAAGCAAGTACTGAAGAGCCAGTCTGTTCAGGGTGTGCTGCTGTAGCTGCTAAGAGGTCAGGGCTGGCTGCCGCAGGTGAGGAGTTATCAGACAAAAAACTAGTAGTAGAAAAATCATGAGACACAGAAACAGAAGCAGGAACTGGAGCTGAAGAGTCTGGAGTTGCTGGCTCCTCCGTGGTGGGTGTTTTCATAAACCTAAGATTAACCAGCAGTTGCTGGTAAACAGGAAGCCTTGTCAGACCGGGTTGTGACAATATAAATGTCTCCATACGGGAAAACACCGTATCAATACAGTCTGGGTCTTCTCTAGCAGTGTTGAATAACTTTAATAAAGTCTGGTTTACTTGTGGAATGTCAATGGGTTGAAACTGGTGTGAGTTAACAGGAGCGTTCATCACCCCTGACGGCTCTCCTAGGGCGACATCTGCTGGAGAGACTGTATATTGTTCAGTTGACTGACCTGTGTGCTGGCCCCCCTTCGTCCGGTCACTAGATGAACGGGGAGATGAGCGAGCGGTGTGAAGACCCGCCCCCGTGGAGTCGCTGTGACCGGGTTCACCGAACCAAGCTGGAAACGCTGCGAGCGACGGTGGGGCGTCTGTGTCCACCCTCACCGGAAACCTAGGAGGTGAGGCCATGGAACGCGCCCCCACCGGAGCGCTGGAGTCGTGCCCAAAATGCTTGAACTCGCTGGACCGAGCCCGATCAGCTGACCAAAATGGAGGTGCAGGTGAACACTTCCGGTTCTTCTTTTTACCGCTCCTTTGGCGGCGTGGAGACTGGGGAACAAGAGGGATACACAAGTCGTCGTCATCCTCACCCGAGGTCCATCCGGAAACGAGTGGACATGGAGGACGAGCCGAGCTGGAGCAGGACGTCAGGCGGTCCTCGTGGAGCTGAAATCCACCACAACGGAAGACGGCCTCGTCCCTCTGCGTGGACTCGAGCGAACAGGTAGGCGAAACGTTCCGTCCGCTGGGCTTTTTGTATGGTCGGTGCATAATGTCAAGATTTTACTCAGGGAGCATGAAAACCCAGTGGTGCAGACGGAAACGCAAGAGGCAAGCGGTTGTAAAAGTAAATACTTTAATAACACAAATAAACAAGGCTGTCGTGGCAGCAATACTCACAGGAGCTGTGGCGAGAGACATGAGGGATTTACCAGACCATACTAGACTATGCACCGACAATGAAATGAGACACAGACAGGGCTTATATACACACAGCTATGATGAGACATGATCACAGACACCTGGGGACAATCAACGGAGACACTCAACTAGAGACACAGAGCAGGACCGGAAACCTAAAACATGAAAGTAACTAGGATGACAACTAACAACTAAGAGTGACAAACATGACTAAAACTGGAAGGGAAATTAATAAACTAACTGACTAGGAACTAACAAACAGAGGGGGACGAAGGAAGCAAACTAATAACTAACTGACTACTAACTGACTAACAGAGGGGGACGAAGGAAGCAAACTAATAACTAACTGACTACTAACTGACTAACAGAGGGGGACGAAGGAAGCCTAAACATGACTAAACTGGAAGGGAAACTAATAAACTAACTAACTAACTAACTACTAACTGACTAACAGGAAAACATCAAGACTGGGGAACTAAACCTGAAACATGAAGTACAAACTGACTAATAGGAAAACCTGAAACATGAAGTACAAACTGACTAATAGGAAAAAACCCCACAAGGGGGACAGAACTGACCAACAGGACGAGCCATCCTTACAATAAATAGATGTTTTTTCTTTGTTTAATTTTAGTTGATTAGCTAAAAAGCTACCTGATTTATTACCGTACTCAAAATTATCTAATCTAAGTCTTTGTATCAAGAATTTATTTTTCTTATCAATATATTCATTTAGTTCTAATTTTAATTTGCGTAGCTTTTGCTGTGTTTCCTCTCCTTGTAGACCTTCTAATAGTTTAATGGATTTCTCTAATTCCTCAATACGTTTATTTTCTTTTTTCTTTTTATTTGTTGAATAGGATATTATTTTACCTCTCATGACTGTTTTCCCAGCCTCCCAAAGTGTACATGCTGAAGTTCCTGGCAAGTCATTAAACTCTAAATATGATGCCCATTCTTTTTTAAAATATTGCAAAAATTCTTCTTCTTGAAGTAGTGATGTATTTAATCTCCAACTTGTATTTTTTGTTGTTATTCTTTTATAATCTATATTTACAGTAACTGGTGCATGATCGCTGATAGCAATAGGGTGTATCTCAGTGTCTGAAATGTTTGCCATCAATGAATTGCTTACTATAAAATAATCTAAACGAGAATATGAGTGATGCACATGTGAAAAGAAAGAATATTCTTTGCTATCAGGGTGAAAAGAACGCCATGCATCGCAAAGTCCATAATCGTTCATATACTGTTTAACTATATTTATAGATTGCCAACTGCGTTGAGTTCCCGCTGCATTCAGTCTGTCTATCTTGTCATCTAAACCAAAGTTGAGATCACCTCCCATCACCAGTGAGGAATCCATGTGATTTGATAGATTGGAAAAAAAATCATGAAAAAAAGCAGCGTCGTCTACATTCGGTCCATATATGCTAACAATACAATAATTTTGTCTAAATATAGATAACTTTAATATTATATATCTACCGTTCGGATCTATAAATTGATCTAATACTGTGAAGTCAACATTTTTATGTATTAAAATTGCCACCCCTCTTTGTCTTGAATTATAACAGGCTGAGAATACATTAGGAAACTCTGAAGATTTTAGCTCAACCACAGTTGAGGCCAATTTATGAATTTCTTGGAGTAATACAACATCTGCCTTTAATCTTTTAATCTTGTTAAAAATTCTATATTTTTTATCTTGGCTACCGGCTCCATTAATATTCCATGTGACAAATCTTAAAGTGCCCATACTTGTGTCTGTGAAAATATAGATAAACCACAACCATTATCATAGATATAGAAGATAATAAAACACCCAGGTAAACACATAATCCTTGATGTTTGACTATATATCATTAAGTAATATTCTAAGTGTTGTTTTTAACGATAAATCAGTGATGTGTACCTTTATCATGTATTTGTGTAAGCAGATACGAGTGTATATGAGTCCTTGTGCTTGTGTATTAACAAATGTTGAGTTAGAAAAATACAGACAAGAAAAGAAAGTGAAATCATACTGAACACTAGAAGATGACAGATAGAAGAAAAAATAAAAAAAGAACCCTCCTACCACATTAATTGCCATGCCACCGTGTACCACCAGTCTGTGTAACCCACCAATCGAGCTGTGCTGAAAAATTTTAACATTTATTTGGTAAGTACAGTAATAATGATAACTAGCTAATAATATTAATTATTAATAGTAACTGAAAATCATTCTTACCTTAATGATGACTAATATAGCCATGGAGTAATCTCTGGGTCTCTGAACAGCTGACCATTGATGTACAGTTTGTCCACCGAGATTGCAGCTCTTCTACCTTCATTTAAATTTTGTTTCCTAATCGGGAACAGAACGCGCCTTCTGCTTAAAATCTCTGCAGGGAATTGATCATTCATACTGAAATTGGTGTCACGTAGTTCCCTACCTCGGCTTTTTACCTGCATTTTTTGTTTATAGTGTTCAAATCTGGCTACAATCGGCCGCGGCCTAGTGTCCCCAGCTTTCTTACCTCCGAGGCGGTGAACTCTGTGAAAAGTGATGGAATTAACCACATCACTCGTCAACTTCAGCTGAGTCTGCATGAAGGCCCGAACCGAGGTTTCGACGTCTTCATCTGTTTTCTCTGAGATTCCAGAGAAGACCATGTTTTCCCTCATGCTCCGGGATTGTATCTCCAGTATAGATTCTTTAATTTTTCTATTATCACCGGAGAGCTGTGATACCTCTTCGGTCAGCGTTTTAACCGTTCCCCTCAGCTGCTGGTTTTCACTAGCGAGCGATGCTACTTGTTGCTGGCTGAACTCCAAAGAAATTTTCAAGTCTTGGAATTCCTTGTGTAGCAATTCCACCAGTGCTAAACGAGCGTCCAAGCTAGTTAATTTACCGTCAATCGACTCCAGGATCTCTTTAAAGCCCGAACTATCAGTAGACGGTGAAGAAGCGCTATCTAAACTACCGTGTCTGTGCCTTTTAGCATTCGGGGTGCTAGCAGCGGCACCGGAAGTAGCATTAGATTTTCCCATGACAACACTTTCGTAACACTCGTCTACAAACAATTCCAGACTTTGCAAAGTTTCTTCTTCCAGCTTGTTCGATGAGAAAAAATCAGTTAATAGTATTTAATAATACTAACGACTTTTAAACAATATTACAATTAATTATTTCGTTTTTTATTTATTTATTTTATACTACATTTAATTAAATCTCTCTAAATCATTTTATTTTTATTTTAAATCATATAAATATTAACTTACCCAAGCTTTATCATACTCACGCACAGTTTTCTCCTCTAACTTCTCAGCAACAGCTCATTGCAGCTCCACACTGTCACACCTGCAGCCTTCATATTAATATTGTAGTGCATATGTTTTGTGTCCCGTGGGTCGTACAGTATCAGAAATCAAGAATAAATGGTTTGATCTGAAAATGGCTTCAAACAAACATCTCGCCGCAGCACGGACAGGAGGTGGTCAGGAGATGGTGGACAATAAATGCCACGCTGCAAGATGCCAACATGTTTTGCAGCACAAATGATGCGCGCGCCTCCTGGTCAGCGCGCGCCTCCTGATCAGGGCGCCTCCTGATCAGCGCGCCTCCTGATCAGCGCGCCTCCTGATCAGGGCGCCTCCTGATCAGGGCGCCTCCTGATCAGCGCGCCTCCTGATCAGCGCGCCTCCTGATCAGCGCGCCTCCTGATCAGGGCGCCTCCTGATCAGCGCGCCTCCTGATCAGGGCGCCTCCTGGTCGGGGCGCAACCACATTCTGCAGGTCATATTTCGGATCAGATATAATAATCTATTGCTCTGATGGTGTTTGCACAGCAGTCCAGCAATAGCATGAAGATCAGTCTTAATTCGTACTTGTTCTGCGGCGGTGTATGGGAATTTTATGTACCTGGGTGTTAATATGAGGAGCGGCTTTGATGACCAAGGGGAGCGCACGACTCATGAAGCCTGCGCGACACACCAGACAAATTAAACTTAAAATTATAATTCTAATTCAAACAGAATAACCTATTGTCAAGAATAATTATGGTGCGTGAATATTTTAAACCCAAAATATTTTCTAAATAACGAAATATGAAGTTATTAGTGGAGAAATCCCGTCTGGATGACAGCAGACTGACGCTCCTAAATTATACGACAGGTCCGGACCACTCGTAAATTTTGTTCGTATCTGAGAAAAATCCTAGGATACGAAAACATTGTTGGATGCCACAAATGATCCTAAATCACTCGTACGCACAGTATAAGCACAAATCTGTGCGTACGAATGGTTCGTGCATGAGGGCCATTGAGTTTATAAATGTGCTTATGTTATTTGAATCTGTTTTATTTCCCATATCAATGTTAAAGTCTCCACACAAAAAAACTTTTTTATTAAAACTCTTCTCCATTAGCTCCAAGATTTTATCAGTGAAAATTTCTATATTTGCTCCTGGTGATCTATATACACAACTTATTATTATGTTTTTATCGTTTTTGTTTATTATTTCTATTGTTATCATTTCCATAATATTATCAACTATTATTGACATTTCACTATTTAATTTACATTTTATTTCATTATTGACAAATAGAGCGACTCCACCACCTCTTTTATTATTTCTGTTCATATGATATAATTCATACCCCTCGATGTGAATATTACTTGTGTTATCATCATTGAGCCATGTCTCTGACAGCGCTATTATCGTAAAAGTTCTATTTAACTGTTTTAAGTAATCTGTTATTTTGGATATGTTTGCATTTATACTTCTGCTATTAAAGTGAATAATAGAGAGAACTCCATTTGATATATTGATGTCATTAAACTGCTCTTCATTATAATATTCGCTATCTTTTATTACAGGAAAAAAATTTGCATCAATCACATTTTCAACATTATATATTTTAGGTTCTGAGTCTTCGTATGTTGTCATGTTCTAATGTATTTGTTCATTTCACTGTATATTTTATCCATTTTGAGTGTGAGTTGTTTCATTGATTTGTAATTTTTCATCTCCTGAGTTCATCCAGATCCTTCAGTTCTTTTATCATTTTAGGCTGAGACCCTTCCTGTGTTTTGATAAAGATGTATCCATTTCTTGTCCATGTTGATGCTATTTTGTTCTGTTTTTTTAACAACCTTGCTTCATGTGCAATGTTTCCATTTTTTTTGGTTAGATGTTCATTTATGTAAACGTTTGATCCCCGCAGATTTTTTTTTGCTTGCATAATTACATTGTTTTTTAACTTCCTGCTAATGAACTTGACGACTACTGACGGATTGAATCTTGGTGATTTACTGGGCAGGGTGTGACAGAACGAAATGTCCCCATGTTCTATGTTAATGTTCTTGTTCTGTAAAAAAGTAACTACATGCTCCTCCAGAGTCTGTAGTTCTTCCTGTGGTGAATTCTCCATTTGGTTAGTGTTAGTAAGAGCTTTTACATATGTCCGACACTTACTAACATCAAGTCCTGAGATCACCAAGTTGTCTTGCTTTATGTATTGTTCTAAGTCATCTATTTTTCGTTCCAGTTCAGATATTTTATTGTCTTTGCTAATTATCAGTTCTTTCAGTTGTCTTATTTCCTCAACCAGATTGGACTGGGAATCCAGTTTTGCTGATAATTTTGCTATTTGTTCACCCATAAAGTTGAGTGATTGTTTAAAGTCTTGCATTTCTGCTGAGTTGTTTCCCTCCAAGTCTGGTGAATTTTGTCCTCTATTTCTCATACTTACAGACAAAGGTGGGCATATGAACACTAGGGACCGCTAATGCGCTAATCCTCTTACAGCGGACCTAACGTTTTTGTAAGCGTAACAGCGGAGTGACTAACTTTTATAATTCATAAGCGGATTTGTGCTATTTTTATTTACAATGCAGTACCGCTAATAACTAATTATCTATCAGTAAAAACGAATAAACTTATTACAGGCTCTTATGCTGGCTCCGTAGCTGCTTGTTTTGCCTTTTTCCCCTCCCTCACCGTAAAGAGCAGAGAGGAGGGAGGGTTGGAGGGGGAGCAGAGGGGAGAACAGACACGGATCTACCATGTAGGCAAATGATGCCGTTGCTTGGGGCTCCCAATCAGCAGGGGCCCGGCCCCGCCCCGCCGCCAGTCACCTACATCACTAACATTGCTCATGCTTGTTAATGTACATTTAACATAAAAATAATTATAGTTACGATGAAAACAATCATTAAAAACGCAATACAAAAACCGGTCGATTTCTGTATCCCCCTACTAAAAATGGACTATTCCATCTTGACATCTTCCGGGTCAGAGGTGAACTCGGTGCTAACGTTTATGGCTAGCTGGTTGTGCTGGGTTACTTGGATAAATCCGCAGAGAACCCCGCTGTTTCAAGCCAAATTAACGCGGCCGGAGGATTTTATTGTGTGTTTTGTGTCGACCACTCGACGGTGAGTCGTTAGTTTTATGTATTTTGGTTACTTTTATGTATAAATGCGGTGGCGACACGCCCGTGTATTTGAGATTTAAAAGTGGTCTTAGGGATTAAAAGATCATTCTCTTTTTTGTTAATTTCGTGGCCGAATAGAATATATGTACGTAAAGTATTAAATAAATCCTTTGATTTTTGTAATTTCATCCTTTTAGGATCATTTTAGTTACTTTTCAGTTGGCAATGTAGTGCAAATATTGCATAACGCTGCCGGCTACCAATTGTCGAATATAAATAGCGGATTAGATTAGCTTCCCCTAATTTTCATAAGACATTTGTGCTTTTGAAATTGTGGACCTAAAAAAATTAGTAAGCGTTTTAGAAATTGTGGAACTAATTTTTTGATTAGCGTTACCCACCACTGCTTACAGAGTTAGTAGTATAGTGGTAGTAGGTCTCTGGTTTGTTTGCTGAACCACGTGGCCCTTCCACGAGGCTCACAGGCCTAACGATGGTGGCTATGGCCCAGCACCCAGATCAGCAGTTATCAGATCAGAACTCACGGTCTCAGCAGCCTGCAGCAATCAGATCTGTTATCCGAAGAGGTTTGCTCACTAGCCCGGCTTAGACAGCGGTCCTCCGGTTCACGCACGGCGCCCGGCCTCCTCCGGTCGCAGCAGCTCCGATGTTAGCCCAGTTAGCACAGCACGTAGCTCCAGGTGCAGCTCTGATGCTAGCCCAGCTCCAGACGGCGGTCCTCCGGCTCGCGCACGATGCCCGGCCCAGCTCGAAGCTCCAGGCGGCGGTCCTCCGGTTCGCGCACGGCGCTCGGCCCAGCTCGAAGCTCCAGGCGGCGGTCCCCCGGTTTGCGCACGCCGCTCGGCCCAGCTTGAAGCTCCAGGCGGCGGTCCTCCGGTTTGCGCACGGCGCTCTGCCCAGCTCGAAGCTCCAGGCGGTGGTCCTCCGGTTCGCGCACGGCGCTCGGCCTCCTCCGGTCACAGAAGCTCGGATGTTAGCTCAGTTAGCACAGCTCGTAGCTCCGATGCTAGCCCAGCTCATAGCTCCCGACAGCGGTACACCGGTACTTGCACGGCGCTCAGCCTCCTTCGGTCGCAACAGCTCCGAGGTCTGCACACGACACCTGTCGACGGCTTTTCAGTCCGTGCGGCGTTCAGCCCTCTTTGGTCGCGGCGGCTTCGAGGTCGGCTAGCCAGCTTAGCCTGTGGCTCGAGACGCAAGCTCACAGATCCGCGCTCGGCCCCCTCCAATCAAAGATTCAAAATTTGTACATGTACAAATCTGTACATGAAACATTCCTCCAGATACAGCCACTGGCACTAGTCCTCAGCCTTTACCTCGTCATTTTCACTGTTGACAGTGTTGTCCTCTGTCTCTATTTTGGCTTTTTCTCCAAATCTTTGGTTCATGAATGACTCTCCACTCTACGGAGTTGTCCTTTGCTTACATCATAGGTAATTGGCACGTTCACTATCTGAGAGCCTTATTGGCTACAAAGATGCAGGTGAACAGTTTGAATATTAATTCAAATCGCAGCAGTACTCAGTAGCAACTTCTGATTTTAAAAGTAACAAAGCAGATTACATGGTCTAAATTGTACTTAAGTATGAGTAAAAGTACACACTTGAAAGAAATACTCAAAAAATACAAGTACTGTACCCAAAAGATCTACTTAATTATTGTAACATGAATACAGTATATGTAATTTGTTACTTTCACCTTTGACCATTTGCACTCTCTGTGAGTTTTGTGTTTAAATAAATACATTACGATGGTATTTTAGAAAACTTTAATATAAAATGTGCTCAGCAGTTCAGGATGAGAGGTTAAACCGAGGCCAGCTGTGGGAAGCCATGAAAGAAACAAATATATGTTCAAACTAAAACAGTTTGACGTGGAGCTGATCAAATGTGTGCTGTAGTTTCTGCTCTGCAGATAAATTCTGAGTTGAAGGTTTTTATCAAATTATTTACAGTATTTTTTGCAAACTTGCTAAAAAAATGCATCCCTTCCAGTCACACAAGGTGTGAAAATATGAAGCTTGTCAAACTTGTGATTAATGAGGACTTGTGTGTAGATGGGTAATAATAGACTGATGTGTGGTAATCAGTCAATACTGTATTCAAAGTGATAGTCCTGTGTGGGCTCTGAGTTCATGCTGATGCTGTCGAATGGATTCTCTGTCCCGCTGTCCACAGGGAACCAGGAGTCGTACCAGGGGGTGGTTCTTTCGGTTTCAGCTGGTGTTGCAGTAGTTGTGGTGGTAGTTGTGGCGGTAGTTGTGGTGGTTGTGGTTGTTGTAGTCGTAGTAGCGGTTCTGGCTCGTAATCTCTGCAGTCTGCGTAAACGCATGAGCCGCCTGAGTCGTTCTGCATTCTGAGCACTGGCATGAGTATCCATCCCTGCAGAGGTGCTGGTGTCGGCTGGGATGCTCGGCGTGGTTGCTTTCACCACCTTTGTTTTGGGGACCAGTCGTATGGGCCTGTTCCCGTTGAGCGCCATGATTTGCTTTATGCGGTCCCAGTTGGATTTGGCTAAGGTGAAGCTGCAGGACGTGGCTCCAGTGTCGTAGCCCACCATGCAGAGGCGTGTCTGCGGGGTGTGGCCGTCTGCTTTGGCTGTCACCTTGTACTCACCTGGATTCAGCAGCCGCCAATAATCCCCGCCAGCAGCTAAAATCAACAGTCAGGGGATTAGACTCATACAACCAATATGTGAAGGTAAATATAAAAATATATTCTGAATTTTGAAAAGGTTGGGACTTGTAAAATATAAATGAAAATAGAATGCAATGATTTGCAAATTTCCCAGACCCATATTTTATTTTACATAAAAAATAGTAAACAAATTAAATAATTAAACTAAGCAATTTCTTTAGGAAAAATAGGTTGAATTGTAATTTGATGGCAGCAACACATCTCAAAAATAACAGGACAGAGGCAAGAAGTGGCTGTAAAAGTGGGAACAGCTGGACTCCAGAAGACTGTGTTTAATAAAAGAGACTGGATTCTTTTAGGCATGATGACGGGCAGAGGTTCACCAGTCTATAATCACTTGTCAGAAAGTGAAAGTATTTCAGAATAATGTTTTCAACAAAAAATTGGAAAGACATTAAACATCCCATCATCTACAGTTCATAAAATCTTCAAGGATTTTACACATCTGGAGAAATCTCTGAGCTCAAAGGACAAGGCCATGATCTTTGGCCCTCAAGGGCCACTGCATTGAAAACAGGTCTGAATGTGTTTTGACATCACAGCATGGGTTTAGGAACACTTCCTCAAATCACATGAGGTCACCTGCACCATCAACAAGTGCTGGCTCAAGCACTGTCATGAATAAAAGAAGCCACATGTGAACTCCATCCAGAAACACTGTGCTCGTCTCTGGGCTGAAACTCCTTGAAAATGGACAGAAGAAAAGTTTAAAAACTGTTCTGTGGTCAGATAAATCAAAATCTTTTTCTTTCTTTTTTTAATGATGGATGCCACGTCCTCTAAAGTAGGGGTTCTCCAACGTTTTGGGTTCAGGGACTCTATACAGGGGAGAAAAAGTTTCAGGGGCCCCCTCATAACCCTCATGTTTATTAAATAATTGTCTTCAATTTGTCTCTTTAATGTAATGGAAATATTTGTGTAACATAAATACTTAAGACCTGCTCTTTGATAGTGTTGATACAATTTTTATACTTTTAAAAGTGGGGTATTTTTCTTTTAAGACACAATTAACAACATTTTTAATTTAATTTCCTGCATTTTAGTGTATTTTAACTGGTTGTTAAACATCTAC
>JBBPBX010045860.1:0-26826 GCA_038048925.1 Garcialebias charrua | reverse complement strand
GGTCAAAGCAACCCTCAGCATCCGGTTAAACCTGACAAACCAAAGTCGAGAGGCTTCAGGACCGCTCTGAGGAAACTCCGAGACAGACTGAGTACAGACCACAGACCTCCAGTGAGAACTTAAATCTATCTGTTAGCCATATGACCCAAAATATTCAAGTTTATTCTGAATATATCACAACAGAGTCAGAGAATCTTTGTCATTCGTACCACACGTGGTACATGTGATGAAACAAGATTATGTACACTGGGTCCCAGTTACATCCAACAATAAAATGTAAAAGAATAACAGTACTAACATCTAAGATATGAACTAAGAAAAATATCAACTAAAAATACACTAAACTAAAAATACACTAAGCACTAATATCATAGAAAACCATTACTCCACACAGTCTTCTTCAGTCACGTCTTCTATTACAAATAAAGTCCAGTTGTTTCTGTATTGAACACCTTTTTTTGATTTTATCATGTCCTGGATGACTGAGAATCTTCACCAGCATACTCTATACAGCAGCACGAACATGAGTCTGTATGAGCAGATGGGCACGAATGAACATAGCAACATGAAACAGATCAGCCCCTTCTTGTTTGCTCTGGTGATGGACCAACTAACAGATGAGGTCAGGCAGGAATCCCCATGGGCTAGGATGTTTGCAGATGACATTGTGATATGTGGTGAGAACAGAGAACATGTGGAAGATAAAACTTGTAGTGGTGGAGGTATGCACTTGAAAGAAGAGGAATGAAAGTCAGCCGTAGTAAGACAGAGTACATGTGTGTGAATGAGAGGGAGGCCAGTGGAACAGTGAGGCTACAAGGAACAGAGGTCACAAAGGTGCAGGACTTCAAGTACTTGGGGTCCACTATCCACGAAAACGGGGAATGTGAGAAACAAGTGAAAAAGAGAGTCCAGGCAGGATGAAGTAGATGGAGAAAAGTTTCAGGAGCGATTTGTGACAAAAAGGTGTCAGCAAAGGTCAAAGGAAAAGTTTACAAGACAGTGGTGAGACCAGTTATGTTGTATCATCTGGAGAGAGTGACATTGACAAAAAGACAGGAGACAGAACTGGAAGTGGCAGAAATGAAGATGTTGAGGTTCTCCTTAGGAGTGACAAGGATGGATAAGATCAGGAATGAGATCATCAGAGGTACAGCACATGTTGAACAACTGGGAGATAAAGTTAGGGAGGCCAGACTGAGATGGTTTGGACATGTCCAGAGGAGGGACAGTGGGTATATTGGTAGAAGGATGTTAGAAATGCAGCTGCCAGGAAAAAGACAAAGAGGAAAGCCAAAGACGAGATATATCCCTCTCCACCTCTGTTACAAATCTTGGAATAAAAATGGACTCTCATCTTACATTGGAAAATCACATTAAGCATCTGTTTAAAACCTGCTTCTTCCATCTTCGAAACATCTCCAGACTTCGCCCATCTCTAACTTTTTCTGATGCTGAGAAACTCGTCCATGCTTTTGTCTCCTCCAGGCTCGACTACTGCAACTCCCTGTTTATTGGAATCCCTGGCAAAAATCTTCAGAAACTTCAATATATTCAAAACAGTGCAGCAAGGATCTTGTTGAGAGTTCGTAAATTTGAACATATTACGCCCATTCTCCATAACCTCCATTGGCTTCCTGTCACCTACAGAATTCAGTACAAAACTGCTCTCATTACACATCAATGCTTACACGGAACTTCACCTGACTATCTAAAGGACATTCTTGCACCATATTCATCCACCCGGTCTCTACGATCACAGAACAGTAATCTACTTCACATTCCACGAACCAAATTAAGGACCATGGGAGACCGGGCATTCTGTGTGGCTGCCCCCCGCCTATGGAACTCCCTCCCTGACTGCCTGAGGGCTCCGCAGTCACTGGTTGACTTCAAAAACGGCTTGAAGACTTTTTTTTAAGCAAGCCTATTCTGCCTCCACATGATTTTATCTTTGATCTTGGTTGATATTATTATTGATTTTACTTGATTTTATCACTTGTTTTATTTATTTTTTAAGCAAGCCTATTCTGCTTCCACATGATTCTGTCTTTAATCTTAGTTGATTTTATTATTGATTTTACTTGATTTTATCACTTGTTTTATTTGATTTTTGCTTTGTTGCACTTTGTAGCACTTTGAGATGTTTATTAATGAAAAGTGCGGTATAAATTTAATTAATTATTATTATTATTATTATTATTATTATTATTATTATATGGATGCAGTTAGAGAGGACATAGAGATAGTTGGAGTGAGGACAGAGGATGCAGAAGACAGAGTGAGGTGGAGGAGGATGACTCGCTGTGGCGATCCCTGAAGAGGGAAAAGCCGAAAGAAGAAGAAGAAGGGGAACAAAGTTATCTGCACAATTCAAAATGATTACATTTAATTTATTCTGCAAAATAGGTAATAAATAGTCCATTCATGGCTTAAGGACGTACTCTGTTGGCTGACTTGGATATTCTAGGTATTGAGAGACCATTAAGATGGTGATTTCCTAGCTCCGATGAGCAGAGTTAGGAAGTCTTGAGCCCACGAGCATCTGTGGTCCATAGAAAGGGAACCCTCTGTTCCTCATAGGAACCTTTGGAGCCTCAAAGTGTGCTAAGACCCCTAAATATCCTAAAATTCCTTAATCAACCAACAAGACTTCTCTCCAAGCTGTTGAGATCCATCTTAGTAGCACACAGTTGGTGGAATGGCTTTCATGAACAAAGGAACAAGGATGGTGCTCCTATCAACCTTGCTTTACTCGGTGATAAGATGGTCGCTATTATTTTGTCAAAATTTTTATATAGAACAATATCAGGGTGTCGCTTACCATTTTAGTCTGAAGACCTCTTTGGTTAAAGGTAAGGGAAGACTCTCCTCCAGAGCCTTGGAAGAAATCACCCTTGGCCCCAAGAGCAGTCCTAATTCTAAAAAATCTGGTCCGGCAATCAGTCCAGGCTGAATTAAAAAGGAAAGTTCCTGTCTTGACTGAAAAGAAGTTCCTTTTTTGGGCTGTCAAAATCCTTCTCAGTGGCTTTTCAAGGCCGGATCAATATTGTTCGGTCACGTCGACTATCTGGTCCGTTCAGCCCCACGTTGAAGCTGTGTTAAAGTTTATATAGGCTCCTAACTTGTTCAAACCAATTTGAGCGAGGTGTTCTTTTACCATACCGCTTTCTGGTGTAACGTTCTGATTGGTTCTTTTACTCGAACGAGTCCTAACATTTTATTTTACAATACTGCTGTTTGGTATGGCCTTCTGATTGGCCCTTTTACTGTCATTCGAGATAAATTTCCTAACGCTCAGAAAGTCCCTATTTCTCGGAATCCGAGAATACATCCTGTTTTTGTCATGTCCATTTAAAGTATTCATACATTTGTAACCATCCTGTTTCTTGCTTAAATGTTCTTTCAGCCATCCCACCTCCCATTACACAAGTACAGCTTAAACTTGAGTTTCATACATCACATATTTTCCTTTATAATCTTCATATAAGTAACAAACTAGCCTGGCCCTCGCCTTCCTGCACAGCTCCGCTCAATTCTCATTTCCCTTCACTGCACAGTCTGGGACTTCTCTCATAGACAAGGATTTCTCCGGTAGATTTTTGACCGGACCAATCAGAGAACAGAAGGGGCGGAGTTTTTGGCCCCTAACCTACGCCCCCACCTGTCCCAGCGCAGCCAGCTCGCAGCCGCATGTTCTCATTCAAAGCGATGCAGGACTGTTGTATAAATGACACAAATGTATTAATTTCCCCTTCTTAATCCCTTATCTGGAGTTTTCTTTTGTTTTTTTCCCAAAAGTCAAGTGTTCGCTCCCTCCTCCTCCTCCTCCTCTCCCTCCGCTGAACAAGGAAATGCCTCAGGTTGTCACGAGAGAATTAAAGTCAGGTTTTAAGTTGCTGCCCGAGTCCCATCAGATTTCCTGGTCTTCTGGTGTGTTGGACCAGCGCTCCATGGTTTTATTTTATTTTATTAGGACGTTTTATTATCATATAAACACAGAATATACAACGGAGCGAGAGAAAATTCAGCAGGAGGCGGAGCTGAAGTCAAGGTCAGCAGACCACGGGGGAGCAGCCATCAGCAGAGCCCACGCCTCCAGCAAGAATCGTTTTTCAATGGAGAGGTCCCAGACCCTTGTCTGAAGCGAAGTGAAGGACAGGGTCTGGTTTTAACCAGGCTAGTAACAAACCGATTTTTTCCAAATTACATTTTTACTCTCATAATTACCATGTGAGCTTAACTTTATTCATACATAAAGAAGAGTATTCACCGAGGGAGTTCAACTTTTATCACAGAAAGAGGAGTGTTTGTTGAGAGAAGCTGAGAGTGGTTGTTGTGCCTGTATGGTCCTGCGAGGTTCAGTTGTCAATGTCATACCTGTGCACACATTAGCCAGGAAACATGAACCTACAGTCATTAATCATGAGACACAGATTGTCTCTTCACACATTGTCCTTGGGCAGCAGCCGATTTCACTAAAATGTGACTTTACTTGACAACGTAATGTGTCCCAGTACTGCTGTGTAGTCCACCAACTTCACTATATGGCTGCTGGGGTGTGTCTAGCCGAGCAGTCATGTGTCAGCAGAGTGAACAGGAGGGGCTGATGATGATGGAAGAGGAGACGATGTTGCTGATCTTGACAGTCTGAGCTCTGTTGGTCAGGAAGTCCAGAATCCAGTTCCACAATGTGGGACTCAGTCCAAGAAAGGAGAGCTTCTGCACCAGGGTCTGTGGGATGATGGTGTTGAAAGCAGAGGAGAAATCCAGAAAGAGCAGACGAATGTAAGTATTTCTGCTCTCCAGGTGGGTGAGGTCTGTGTGGACCACCAATAAGATGGCGTCAGCAATGGAGCGGTTCCTTCTGTAGGTGTACTGATGTGAGTCCACGGTGATGTTGATAGAGGTCATGATGACTAGCCTCTCAAAGCACTTCGTGACTCTTGATGTTAAGGCTGTAGGTTGGTGGTCATTCAGGCCTGTTACTGTGGAACACTTTAGTACAGGGACAATCGTGGAGGACTTAAAGCAGGTGGGGCCAAATACCATTGACAGTGAGGTGTTGAAGATGTCTGCCAACACCTCAGACAGCTGGAATGCGCAGTCCTTCAGTACCCGCTCTGGGAGGTTGTCGGGACCAGCAGCCTTACGGGTGTTGATTCTGTGGAGGTTCTTCCTCACATCTGTTGTGGTCACACAGAGGGGTGTGTCACCGGGTGGTGGTATAAGTCTAGTACTGGGGGGGGGGTTAGGATCTTCAAAGTGACCATAGAACTTATTGATTGCATTTGGCAATGAGGGGTCCTTTGGGCATTGTGTATCCCCGATGTTGTAGTTCATAATGCACTTGATGCCCTTCCACATGCGCGGGGGTGTCAGGTTAATCTCATTGAGCCTCGAGGACTCATTTACAAGAGGGACCTGTCTACAAACTAAAGAATGATGACAACAGCAACAGTAGAATTTCCTTAAACAATCAACAATAGACAAACATAAGAGAGAAATATGGATTTTTTTAAACAAATTAAAAACAAAGTAGCAAAGTAGCAAAACATTAAAAGGTAGATGTAGAAAATCAAAAACAGGAACATGACTGCATTGGTTTTTGTCAGGATTCTAACAGATTCTTAATAAGAGAGGTCAATAATGAAGTGACCCTGAATTTTCTGAGCATATGGTGCTTTGGCCCTTGCAATGCCTGCAGTCAGTCTTTTCCTCGCCTCTCAGATTGCTGATGCCTCACCTGTCCTGAACACAGCATCCCTAGCTTTCAGCAGAGCTCTCACCTTAGCATTCAACCAGGGTTTCTGATTCAGATAACAGCTTACTGTCCTAGTGGTGATGACATCATGCATTATGCACAAAGGATCCAGGTTTTACCTCACAAGACCCACTGTGCATGTGGAGGGGTATTAAGTGTATAACGGATTATAAAGGCAGGAGTGGACAATGCCCTAGAGACCCATCATTACCTGATACCCTCAAATAGTTCTACGTACACTTTGAAGACCCAAACAGACCACCCAGCACCAGACTCACCTCACCACCGGATGAAGGGCTTCTCAGCATAACCTCAGTCAAAGTGACGAGTACTTTCAGGAGAATTAACCCTCACAAGGCAACCAGCCCAGTCAAAATTCCCGGGAAGGTGCTGAAAGATTGTGCCGATCAGCGAAGTGCTGGCCAATATCTTTAACTCCTCACTTACCCAGGCAACAGTTCCCATCTGCATGAAGACCGCCACCTTCATCCCAGTCCCAAAGAGCTTTACAGTGACTGGTCTGAATGACCATTGGCCAGTAGCCCTCGCCCGATAGTCACAAATGCTTGAAAAAAACTGGTCATGGCCAACATCAAAATAACCATCAACATCCATGATGACCCTCACCACTATACATACTGCGAGAACTGATCAACAGAGCACTCTATCTATGGTCTACATTGCTCTCACTCACCTGAAGCAGAACGACTCCTACGTCTGTATGCTCTTTGTGGACTTCATGTTTACCTTCAATATCGTGATCACCAAATCCTGATGGACAAACTACTAACACTAGGATTAAGCCCCTCCATTTGTAACTTGGTCTTAGGGCCAGTTTACATGGCGCGTATTTTGAGTGTGACCGCTACTTTCTCTTTGCAACTTTGCTTATCGCCTACACGACGCTGCTGGCCCCCCTCTTTGACTCCGATACTTTTCTGACCCTGCTCTCAAGGTGGAAGTTTTTCGCTGACCCCCCGCTGATAATGTAAACATCTCCCGTGGAGCTTTTGTGTCAACCACATGCGCGCAGCCCGCATGCGCGGACAGTCTAGGGCAGGCTGACATTTCACGTGTCACGCTGCAAAATATAACAGTTTAACAATAATAAACAGTATTTATGTTGGCGTGGGAGATGTTTAAATTTATCTGAACTACAGTATCTATCTGGACTCGTTACATTTTTTAAACAGTGCGTAACGTGCTGTGAAAATGAAGACACCAGGTTTATTTTTTATTTATTTATTTATTCAGCACCACAAAGTTTACAACACAAACACTGAGAATTAAACTGAACACACTATTAAAACACGTGAACCGAACTGTAACTACGTTAATGAACTGGACTCTTGCTGTGTGTTCATCTGGACCCATCAGAACCTCAGAACCATCAGCCTGTTGGAACGACAGCTTCTCCACCTGGCAGAAATAAATAAATAAATTTAAAAAAACTCTGTTGTTGTGTGATCAAAGTAAACACAAGCAAACATTATATTAAGAACGTTGATTTACCTGCTGTAAGTCAGCTGTTTATCACGGAGGAAAGTCAGACCTCATCGTCACTCGGTTCTGGTCCACAGTCCACTCAGCGTCTGGTGTGCAGCTTGTTAGATGAAGAGAGTCCCGCTTGGTGTCAAATCTGTCGACTCTTATCCAAAATCCAGCTTTAACTTATTGTTAACTTGTTGTTAGCTCAACTTTTAGCACAAAAGAAAGTAGCAGACTGCCAGCAGAGTGAGGCAGCACGCATGCGCAGTGGGTGAAGGTTCAGCAGCACGCATGCGCAGTGGGTGTAAGGGGGGGGCATGAGGGAGGGGGAGATTCGAGCAGATCCGTGTCAGATCCATGTCAACGCAAAACTTTTAAACTAATTAACATGCCCATAAGTTCCGTTTCCCCCACACAGTGTCCGTGTAAACAGGGACTTCTTAACAAACAGACTGCAGTCAGTGAGGATCCACAACTTCTCCTCCTCCACCATAACCCTCAGCACTGGCTCCCCTCAGGGATGTGTGTTGAGCCCTCTCCTGTTCACTCTGCTCAAATATGATTGTGCAACTAATAATAATAATAATTTGTCACATTTGTCATCTGTGTATGTTCCCATACTTGACAGACGAAATTGGTCTTCTGCATTTAACCCAACCACCACCAGGTGGTGCATTGAGCTACGTAGTCGCGCTCGGGGAGCTGGGAAAATAGATGTGCACTCATAGACACCCCAAGATGGTGTGCCGTGGCCGGGGTTTGAACCTGGGTCCTTCGGATAACAAGTCTGATTCTCTGCCGCTACACCACCCATCCAGGCTGTCACATTGTAAATCATAAACAATGATGAGTCCAGTTACAGGCAGGAGTTGGAACACCTGGAGAGCTGGTACAAGGAGAACAACCTACACATCAATGTGAAGAAGATGAAGGAGATGGTCATGGACTTCAAAAGGAACAACCTCCCCACCCCCGCTCCAGAGCATAAAAGGAACTGTGATGGAAGTGGTCGCCAGCTACAAGTACATGGGTGTGCACCTGAATGACATTCTCAGCTGGGGCAACAACACTTCCAGCCTGATCAAGAAAGCACATCAGAGACTCGACTTCCTCAGGCGACTGAGACGAGCTGGACTGGGAAGCACAGTCCTCGCCTCCTTCTACTGGTGTGCAGTGGAGAGCAACCTGTTTTCCAGCATAAACATGTGGCATGGAAGCTGTACAGCTGCAGAAATAAAAGCTTTGCAGAGAGTGGTGAAGGTTGTACATAAGTCTGTTGCAGAGTCAGTCTCCCCACCATCACAAACATCTACACCTTCAGATGTAGGAAGAGGGTCAATGCAGTTGCATCATGAAGACCCCACTCACCCAGCACACAAACCTTTTGCCCTGCTCCCCTCAGGAAGGAGGTTAAGGAGCATTAAGTGTAAAACCACCAGAGTGAAGAACAGCTTCTACCTCGAGGCTGTTAAACTTATGAATTTCTAATCAGGATAATCACTGTGAAAAATCACATCATGTTGCTGCTGATCTGTTTCATGTTGCTGTGTTCATTCGTGCTCATCTGCTCACACAGACTCATGTTCATGCTGCTCTAAGGTGTATTGTTTTTATGCTATTAGTGCTTAGTAGGGGTAGTGCTGGGTACCTTTCTAAAAAAAATGTTTCGGTACCGGTGTCGGTACCTTCCCTTCGGTGTCGGTTCCTGGACGGTTCTTTTCTCTGTACCAGTTTTGTAATTAATATTAATTCTAACGAAGAAAATGACATTACACATTACAGTACAGATTGTGTATTTTTTTTAAATTTGGCTTTTTTCCATTCCAAGCAGTTTTCTTACATAAAAATATCAATCAATCAACTTTATTTGTGTAGCAGATTTTAAAAACCACAGGGTTAACCAAAGTGTTGTACAATAACACAAAAGACAAGTTAATTAAGATGATAAAAAACAAAGCATACAAAAATAAAAAATACATATACAGTACCAGTCTTACTGCAGGTGTGTTAAAACGCCATAAAAAATAAGCTCACGTGTTAAAAGCCAAAGTATAAAAGTGTATTTTTAAAAGAGATTTAAAAACGGGAAGAGAGGAGGCCTGTCTGACACTCAATGGTAAGTTGTTCCACAGCCTGAGAGCAACGACAGCAAATGCTCTCTCAACTCTGAGCTTCAGCCTAGTTTTGGGGACTGTCAGAAGCAACTGACAGGACCGGCTTCATGTGTCCCAGGGAATACTGAGAGACTGTCTCTGGGAATATCAACATGCTGTTAAGCAGGCCAAGTCACAATACCTCTCCAATTTAATCTCCACCAGCTGCAACAGGCCAAGGATGCTATTTAGCACAATTCAGTCTGTCATCAATCCCTCTGTCAATGTTCTGAAAACTGCCACTCAGTCTACCTGTGACGACTTTCAGAGCTACTTTGTCAACAAAATTGACTCTATCAGGCAGAACATTGTCAGCCCATCAAACACTGTCCAATCATGTACGTCTGCAATAACCACCGCTGTTTTTGACGAGTTCAACCTGGTTTCACTGCCTAACCTCATCAAGCAGCAGAGCAGCAGCAGCCAAGCAACAGAGCAGCAGTAGCCAAGCAGCACAGCAGCAGCAACACAACAGCCATGCAGCTGAGCCTTGGGTCCTCTTAACAGCTACCACACCCAGGCTTCACTAGGTCTAGTCTCCATCAGGATCAGGCTCCACCAGGCCTGGTCTCCACTAGGCCTAGGCTTTAGCAGGCTCAAGCTCTGCCTGTCTTAGCTACCTCCAAGCCCAGCCACCACCAGGCTCTGTCTGGCTCAGTTTCCATCAGGCCTTGGTTTCAAGCCCAGCCACCACTAGGCCCAGGCGCTGTCTGGCCCAGTTTCCATAAAGCCTGGTTTCATCAGGCCTGGGCTCCACCAGGCCTCCACCACCACCAAGCCTCCACCACCACCAGGCCCTGTCTGGCCTAGGTTCCATCAGGCCTTGGTTTCATTGGACTTAGGCTCCACCAGGCCTCACCAGGCACAGGCTGCCTTGTAAAGACCCATCCAGGATTCATTAACACCGGTAAGCAGCATTTTGCTGAAAAATGGCAGGTAAATCCAGAAGAGACAAACAAGCTCTGAGTGAATCTAACTCAAGAGATGTTGAAGACATAAAGAAATCATTAAGTTTCATGAGCTCGGAACTCGTGAAGATAACATCGCAGCATGAGCTCCTTATGGGTTTGTTTGATGAAATAAAACAACTGAAATCGCAATTGAGTCTAAAGGATGAAAAAATTATCGAGTTGGAACAAAGAATCGATGATTTGGAACAAAACTCGAGACAAGAAAACTTAATAATACAATAACTGGATTGGAGATTAAAAATCAATTGTACTCTAAGGTAACTGCAAACGAGGAGATAACCGAAGACTCATCAACCCAAGAACTGAGAACTCTTGAACAGGTGGTGTCGTTCCTGCAGGACAAAGACATCAACATCGTTGATGAGGACATATCCGTATGTCACACTCTTCCTAGTAAAAAAGGAAAATTCAAGCCAGTAATTGTAGTTAGGTTGGTTAGTAGAAAGATAAGAAATAAGATAATTATGCAAGCCAAAAAATTCAAAGGAACGAATGTGTACATAAACGAACATTTGATCAAAAAAATGGAATGATTGCAAGGGAAGCAAGACTGTTAAAAAAGCAGAATAAAATTGTATCTACATGGACGAAAAATGGCAAAATATGGATTAAAGTGCATGATGGCTCACAACTTAAAATAGTGAAAGACTTGAATGACTTGGAAAAGATTTAGAACAAAGTCGGAGTTGAATAACTTTAATCCAGTAAGATCTCAAAACAACATCTACATACCAAAGATTACGATGGACAAATACACAAATTATGATAGTGTGATAAATCAGAATTTAAAATTGATAATATTGAAGATGAAATTGATAAAAATCTATTTCCAGCTTCAAATTAAATCAAATTCTTAAATCCGAAACAGTTCAATGACATGAAAATTACAAGTGATGGTCTCTCAATTATTCATTTCAATTGTAGAAGTTTGAATGCCACTATAACAAAGATAACAATTATTTAAACAACTTCCATGAAACTTTAAAATAATCGCACTATCAGAAACATGGTTGAATGATAACATAAATATTGCTCATATTGAGGGATACAACTTATTTTACATGAATAGAATTAAGAAAAAAGGTGGTGGGGTTGCCTTATTTGTTAATAATGAAATAAAATGTAGATTAAAAAGTGACATGTCCATTGTGGTTGACAATTTAATGGAAATAATATTTGTTGACATTATAAACGATAAAGATAAAAACCTCACAATAAGCTGTGCTTATCGATCACCTAGTTCAAATATAGAATGTTTTACTGAAAAAATCCTGGAGTTACTAGCTAAAAATAGTAACAAACCAATTTTTCTGTGTGGTGACTTCAACATTGACCTGGGAAACAAGGCAAACTCAAACAACATTACGGAATTTATAAATTTAATGTACAGTTTTAATTTATTTCCATTGACATTAAACCCTACAAGGATAACAACGCATAGTTCTACAATAATTGATAATATTTTTACAAATTTATCAAATGACAATTTAAATAGTGGTATTTTGTTGGTTGACATGAGTGATCATTTATCAATTTTCACAATTTACAATAAAGAAGTCTGTATAACAAAACAATTTCATTAAAAAAAACTATAATAAATACATTTAAAAAAGCTTTGGATAGATTAAATGACGACTTGATTAAACAAAATTGGAATGATGTATATGTAACAAACGTTAACAAATCATATGATGAGTTCATGAAGATTTTGGATGTTTTGTATAAAAAAAATTGTGTGCTAAATACCAATACGAGGAAACGTACCATGGACCAACCATGGATAATGACAGGATTAAGAAATGCTTGTTAAAAAAAAAAGAACATCTGTATTCTTGTTTTTTGAAATGCAGCACTCCTAAAGCGTAATAAATACAAAAAATATAAGAACAAACTAGTAGGAATTGTAAAAACACAAACAAAAAAAATATTATAGTGATCTGTTACATAAAACAAATGGAGATATGAAAGGAACTTGGAAAGTTCTAAATAGTGTTTTGAATAAACACAACACTAAATCGAGCTTGCCACAGTATTTTAAGAAAAATAATATGGAAATAAATGATGCAAATGCTATTGTAAACAAATTTAATAACTATTTTGTGAGCGTGGGACCTGACCTTGCTAACAAAATTGCACAAGTCTACGAAAATGTGAAATATTTTGTCGATGGTTGTGATGAAACTGTTTCTTCATGAAATTGATAAAGATGAAATATTGAATGTGGTTGATAGTTTTTCAGATAAGAGATCCAGGGACTGGGTTGGTATGGATATGGTGGTTGTTAAAAGTTTGATAAATCAAGTTATTGAACCTTTTACTTACATTTGTAAGTTTGTCTTTTTTTGAGGGTATATTCCTTAATAACATGAAGATAGCAAAAGTTATCCCTATCTTTAAGAATGGTGATAAATGTGCTTTTAAAAATTATAGACCAATATCATTATTACCACAATTCTCCAAAATTTTAGAAAAAGTCTTTGCAAACAGATTGGAAAATTTTCTGACTAAACATAATATCTTGAACGATAGCCAATATGGATTTAGATCCAAGCATTCCGCACCCATGGCTCTAACTGAATTAACTGAAAAAATTACCACAGCCATCAACCAAAAACAACACTGTATAAGTTTATTTGTTGATTTAAGGAAGGCTTTCGACACTATTGATCATATCATTCTTACTGATAAACTAGCCAGATATGGGATTAGAGGACGAGCACTACAGTGGGTCTCTAGTTATTTGAAAAATGGAAAACAGTATGTGCATATAGGTGATGTACAATCTAATCTCTGCGAAATTACATGTGGAGTACCACAGGGCTTGATACTTGGTCCTAAACTGTTTATATTGTATGTTAATGATTTGGTAAAGGTGTCTGGTCTCTTAAATTGTATTCTATTTGCAGATGATACAACTTTTCTTTATTTTGGTAGATTTAAAACAAATGACTGAGTTGTTATCAATAGAATTTGTTAAAATTCAAACCTGGTTCAAATTTAATAAGCTATCTTTAAATCTGGAAAAAACAAATTACAGTATATGTTGTTTAGTAAGAACATGAAAACCTTGGATTTTTCTTTTAATATTGATGGTATTGAAGTAAAAAGAGTGAGTGAGATGAAGTTTTTAGGTGTGTTAATTGATGATAAACTATCGTGGAAACCACATATTAATTCGGTCAAAACCAAGTTAGCTAGATCAAATGCAGTGTTGTATAAAGTCAAGGATTTATTTAATGCCAAAGCTCTGTTTTGTTATACAATACAATTTTTTTTACCATTCTTAATCTACTACGTTGAAGTTTGGGGGAAAGCATGTAAGACCACAACTACGGCCGTTTTTACTCAACAAAAAAGAGCAGTGAGGATAATTACAGGCAAACCATATTGTCATCCATCTAATATATTATTTGAACAACTTAAATTGTTAAAATTTTATGATTTCGTGGATTATAATAAATTATTATTAATGTACAAAGCACAAAATGCCGTACTGCCTTCAAATGTTCAAAAGTTTTTTGTTAAGAGACTGAGTTGTTATAGTTTAAAAGGAACTGAGATTTTTGTTAAATCCCAATATAGAACCAGCCTAAAGGGACGAACTATTTCCATTCAGGGAGTTGATCTGTGGAATAAATTGGATAGTGATACTAAATATGCCAAATCTATGACTGTGTTTAAAAATATGGTTAAATCTAAGATGTATACTAAATACTAAAAATGCTGTTTCTTTGTATATTGTATTGTAGATTTTTGGATAGGTTATGAAGTTGATATTGTTCTTCATTTACTCATTGAGAAATATTGCTTGACTTCAGTGTGTTTTTTTGGATTGATTTTGCTTGTTTATTTACTCATTGAGAAATATTGCTTGACTTCAGTGTGTTTTTTGGATTGATTTTGCTTGTTTATTTGAAAGAAAAAAAGGGGGCAGTTAAAATAAGATTTTTTCTTCTCACTGCCTCCTTTCATTTTATGTTTGTTTTTTCTTTTTTCCTAAATTTTTTAATTTTCATATTGTATGTACTGTATAAGTATTTTTATATTGAATATAAAATGAATAAATTAAATTAAATAAAAAAAACTAAGGTGGTTCAGCAGATGAAACCAACAAACTGTTCTCTGGACATCATTCCCTCTAAAATGTTCAAACAGTCCTTTGATGTAATTGGTCCTTGTGTTTTGTCATTCATTAACAGCTGTCTAACTTCAGGTTATGTGCCATCTGCTTTTAAACATGCTGTGGTTAGGCCTCTTCTCAAAAAACCATTAGACACTACAGCTCTCTCTTATTTGAGGCCAATTTCCCATCTGTCATTTTTGTCAAAGGTCCTAGAAAAGATTGTTTTTATTCAACTTCAATCTTTTCTAGAGCTCAACAACCTGTTTGAAAATTTTCAGTCTGGTTTCAGAGCCCGTCACAGCACTGAATCAGCACTGCTCAAAGTGCAGAATGACATTCTTTTGTCCCTGGATGCTCAAAGTGCAGAATGACATTCTTTTGTCCCTGGATGAAAAAAAACCTGTTATGCTGGTGATGTTAGACATTTCAGTAGCTTTTGACACCGTTGACCATCAGGTACTAATCACTCGTTTGTCTCAGCTGGTTAGCCTCCAGGGAGCTGTGCTTGAGTGGTTCAAATCATACTTAACCGGGAGAACATTTTCTGTCATGATAGGTGATCTGACCTCCTCTTCATCAACCCCTCTGACCTCTGGCGCACCACAGGGATCCATTCTGGGGCCAGTTATCTTTTCTCTTTACATGCTGCCATTTGGATCAATCATTGCATGCCATAATCTGTCTTTTCATATGTATGCAGACAGTCTACAAATCTATCTGCTGGTCACTCTCAACCCCTCACCCAGTTCAAACACTACTGTCAACTGCTTAAATGACATTAAGCACTGGCTCTCTCAAAACTTCCTCCACCTAAACACTGATAAAACCGAATGCATTTTATTTGGTGCACCCAGTGACACCAGCAACATCCTTCCCAGTCCCAGTTTCGGTTTTCCCCTCCCCCACTTCAACCAGGTGGTCAGAAATCTTGGAGTGCAGCTTGATTCCAACTTAAAGCTAGATAAACAGATCAGTTCTGTTGTCAAGACCAGCTTCTTTCAGCTCCGTCTGCTCTCTAAAGTCACTCCTTAGCCGTAGTGATCTGGAGAAGGCCATCCATGCCTTTGTGACCTCCAGACTTGACTATTGTAATGCTTTGTATGTTGGTATTAATCAATCCTCCATCTCCCGTTTACAGCTTGTACAGAACTCTGCCGCCCGCTTTTTGACCAACACACGAAAATATGAACACATCACTCCTGTCCTGTCCTCTTTACACTGGCTCCCGGTTCAATTCAGGATACAGTTCAAGCTGCTGCTGTTTGTTTTTAAAGCTCTGAATGGACTTGCACCTCTCTACATCTCTGAACTTTTGAAAGTCCATCAGTCCAGCAGAACTTTACGATCTGCCAGTCAACACCTGCTGGAGGTGCCTCGCTCAAGGTACAAACAATGGGGAGACCAGTCCTTTTCTGTTGCCGGCCCAAAAGCTTGGAATAGTCTCCCGTTTGAGCTGCGTGCCACCTCTGATCTGACTCTGTTCAAAACCAGACTGAAGACCCACTTGTTCAAAAAAGCTTTCAGTGTGTAACTTTTATTACTTTTGGTATTTTAGCATGTAGCATTTTTATTTCCACTGTCTCTTACTGCTGCTGTTTTATTTTTATTTTCACTGATTTATTATACTGGTTTTTATATTTTCTGTCCTGTTAAGCACCTTGGTCAATGCAAGGCATTGTAGGAAGGTGCTATACAAATAAAGTTTATTATTATTATTATTATTAACTGATCAACTGATCTTGGAGCTCGTGGAGGGCAGTAGGACTGAAGCAGCTCAGACAAATATGGTGGGACAAGGTTGTTCAGGCATTTAAAAACAAACAGCAAAAGTTTAAAATGAATTCTGTAGTGCACAGGGAGCCATTGAAGTGATGCCAGGATGGGAGTGATATGCTCGCGCCTACAGGCCTGAGTTAACAGGTGAGCAGCAGAGTTCTGCATGAGCTGCAGACAGGCGAGAGAGGTCTGGCTGATGCCTACATATAGTGCATTACAGTAGTCAAGACGAGATGTGATAAAAGTGTGAATTAATTTCTCCAAGTCAGTTCTTGCTAAGATTGGTTTCACTTTTGCAATTTGGCGAAGTTGATAAAAACTTCCGGCATCCTTCCGGCATCCTTCCGGCATCAGGATGCCGGTCAGACCTGGCAGACCCAAACGTATTGTGAAGGTCTGCTGGGAACGTCTGGCAGAGTCTCCCGTANTATACAGTATACTATATATATATATATTATTTTATTTTTTAATGGGAGATGCGTGTCGTAACCCTGAAACGTCGTATGTCGAGGCCGTCGTAAGTTGAGGGCTACCTGTAAAGGTATAGACTCCCAATAATTTAAACATCAAAACCAATTAAATCTACTGTAAATTGTCCCGTTTTTCTAGTTGTTCTTCCAAGTTATATAAAATATTTTAACAATCTAATCAGGCTTGTTCTAGTTTGTATTTTTTATGCAACTCAGCTTGAAAAAAAAACTTGTGGTGATAACTTCATGTTTTTTGCAGTTTTTCAGCAAAAAACAAAAATCCTCTAGTCTTCCCTGGAGTCACATTTTATCTATTGGAGTTTGATCCCCTGATGTTTATCCAATTAAAGATCCTTGACATGAAAATGTCATCCACCACTTGTATTTTAAGGAGCCAAGATGGTGTAGTGGTTAGGGCGTTTGACTTGGGACCCGAAGGACGCGGGTTCGCGTCCCGGCCACTACACATCTTGGGGTGTCTATGAGTGCACACCTATTTCTCCAGCTCCCCGAGCGCCTTCTATGGCTGCTCACTGCACCGCCTGGTAGGTGGTTGGGTTAAATGCAGAGACGAATTTCGTCTGTGTATGGGAAACATACGCAGATGACAAGCTTAGACAATTATTATTATTATTATTATTATTAATCCTTGGCTGCTCTCGTTCCTGTTCAAGCACAGGGCTCTGCCCATCATTTGTAACAAACACCCAGGGGACGGGGACACGATCATGCTGGTTGTGAGCATTCTGTTATGGAAACGGGTGTTTAGTCTGTCTCAGCCCTCCGGGGAGCATCCGAGGTATCGCACAAGTCTGTTCAGACCTCGGTGAGGAGTGCGGTGCAACAAGTCCCCTGGGTGCTCATTATGGGAGATTGTGTGCTAAAACTCTGCTCGCACGTACAAACCAGATGTAGGAGTTTTCTATGTCTCGCATTTCTGATGACAGCGGCACGTTGGGAGGTCAGGTTGGGGGATTTTATCCATATTTTAGCAAACAGAGTTAAATGTAAGGTTTAGCGTACGCAAGGATCAAGTAAAAGCCACTTTTAGTGTCTTATTTAGTTTGGAGAAATGTCCCTGCTTTATGTTGTCTTTAGTCTCAGCAGTGATCATCCATCCATCCATCCACTACCTTTACCTGCTTCTTCCTTTTTGAGTCACTGGTGCCCTTATCCAGCAGTCACTGTGCAATAGGCGGGGTACACCCTGGACAGGTTGCAAGCCCATCAAATGGATCTGGACTGTACTTATATAACACCTTTCTTTCTTATCAAGATAATCAAAGAGCTTTACACTACAGTTTGTGCCATCATTTACACATTCATACAGTACTTTACTAGATCTATACAAATACAAATACTAATCAGTGCTTTATCACATTAATACACTGATGGAACACACATCAGAGGCATTGAGGGGTTCAGTGTCTTGCCCAGGGACACTTCAGCATGTGACTGCTGGTGGAATTGAACCCCAACTCTCCCAGTGGAGGATGACTGCTCTAACTACTCAGCCACAGTTGCCCCGAACTCAGTCCATCACAGGGCCACAGAGACCAGGGCCCAATAGGGCCCAAGCCTCCATGGGGCCCTAAGCGAAATTTGGCTTGGGGCCCTCGATTTTCGCTAAACTCAACTCTGATAGCCCTGTTTACATGATCCTATGTGAATACTTAGTGGTACTAAAAGTAACAAAAGGGGAGAGAAACCCCCCCCCACCAGTATGTGATATATTTTACAGCAAAAATGTCATCTGGTTTGTTATCTTTAGTTCCAAAGAACTGCAAAAGTAATGCTCAAATAATTTGTAGAGCAAGATCAACAACAAACAGATAAAATAACTTGGATGCATAAAAATAAATTAAATTGCGCAAAATCAGACAAAAGAAAACAAAAACATCAAGGAAATACTTAAATAACGTAAATGAACAATGAAACCACGTAAAATGGTTTAAATAAAGAAGCTTAAAGTTGAATAATTCGTTCTTAAAACTATGTAAATGTATGCAACAATTTACAAAGGCTGAACCTAAAATATTAAATAGAATCATATAGAAATCATTACTAAAAAAAATATATATATATATGTATATATATATATTTTATATTGCACTTAGGGGGCCCCTTAGTGACCCCGGGGCCCTAAGCAGCCGCTTAGTTTGCTTATGCCTTGGGCCGGCCCTGACAGAGACCAACTAGACAAACATCCACACTCTCATAGAGACAATTCAGAGTTACCAATCAGTCTAACATGCATGTCTTTGGTCTGTGGGAGGAAACCGGAGTACCTGGAGAAAACTCACGCATGCACAGAGAGAACATGCAAACTCCACCCAGAAAGGTCCTGGACTGGGATTTGAACCGGTGACCCTCTCGCTGAAAGGCAACAAACTGCACCATCGTCATATAATTATTGATCTACAGCTACAACCTATTTCATAGAACGGGACACCTTAAAGTGTTTTTGTGATTATTGAGTCTCTATCTTCACAAAAACACATTAGGGTTGTTAATGAAACTACAAAGCTCATAAAAAGTGGTATTCTAAAAAAAAATAAAAGATAAAATACAATCTTGTTAACAAAGCCCAGGCTCAAAGTACCACATCTGACAACTCATCAGCCCATAAGAGCTTTTCCTCTGCTGTGACGCTGGGAATGTAAAACGTTAAGAACAAGATTCACAGTTTGTGACGATTTGATCTAAACCTCCGGAGGAACGGCGTGAAGTGTAGGATGAGGAAAAAAAAGGGACGACAGAGGCAAAGATGGAGGGTGGGATGAACACGAGGGCGACGGAGAGAAAAAGAAAGGTGAGAGAAATAGAGAGGTGGGTGGTAGACAGCTCCTCCTGCACCCTTGGGTGGTGTTTTCAGTCTTTGTGTGTCGCAGATGAGTAATGGCCTCTGATGTGCGCGTCTCTCTTGCCTCGTCCTTCATCCGTTTCATCATTACATGCCATCAATCTCCTCGTCTCTGTCTCCCTGTCAGTTCCTTCTGTTCCCCTTCTCCTTTTGCATCGGCCTCTCTTCTTTTCTTTTTTTTTCCACCGACTTGACGACACATTGTGCGCATCGTCCTTGGGGGCGTTCGACTTCTCGCCGTCGCTTCTTCTTCTTGGCGCCGAAGCATTGCTCTGTTTCTCACCTGAGCCCCAGTTTAATTTCGCTGTGAGCGCAGCGCTCGTGCTCACACACTCGATCATTCTCTCGCACAACACTTTTTTTTTTTTAAATCGCACATACGCATATCAACTCTCAAACAAGCGAGGATATGCACAGATAGGAACTCAGAAGGAGCTGTCAAGACTAATGATGTTTAGTATAATTTACTGTACCGTCATTGTAGCCTCTGCTTTCTCATTGGGAATCATTACAGAGATTACATAATGGGGATAATTTTTTCTCTGGCTGTATACAGCATTATGATGGCAGTACAAAGCGTTTTGGAGGCAGGAGAAACCCTATTAGCTGTAGCTGAGAAGTAAATGGGTCCAGTGTAGTCCGGCTAAATCAGCGCCTGTTAGCCTCCCTCTCGACTCCTCAAATCCATGTCTATTACTCTTAACAAACCAGAATGGATCCAGCGTATCGATCTGTTGGCAAGGGAATGCTCTCTTTGTTCACACTCAAAAGGGCCATGCACATGTCAAGGTAGAAATTCCTGCACTTGCGAATGGAAGCTAAGAACACTGACGCAGAGAATTGTGATTTTGCACAATGGGACTCAATGACACATTTGTTCACAAAGTTTATTGGGGTGTATATACCACCCTGAATTAGTTTGTGTTCTTGAATAAACAGTTCATTACTTGTAAATTTCAAGTGTTGTTGCTGTCTTCAAGATGGATTCAGAAATGAGTCTTAATGTTGCAAATGTCTTAAAACAGTATTTTAAATACAGATGTCTGAGTCTGAACTAAAAGTCAGCATTCTGTAATTTGATAGTTATGACGTCTTAAACAGGGTGGCACGGTGGAGCAGTTGGAAGAGCGGTCGCTTCTCGAGGGGTATTCTGGGTGGAGTTTGCATGTTCTATTTGTGCATGCGTGGGTTTTCTTCAGGTACTCCAGTTTCCTCCCACAGACCAAAAACATGCATGTTAGACTGATAGGTGACTCTAAATCGTCCCTAGTGAGTGAGAGAATGAATGGTTGTGTCATTTGTCTCGCTGTGACCCTCTCATACAGTGATGGCTGAATATGGGCACCAGTGACCCCCACGACCCAAAAAGGATAAAGCAGGTATAAAACAGTTGATGGATGAAGTCTTAAGCTAATTGTTCAAGCTAGGTCTGTCACGATAACAAATTTTGCTGGTCGATTGTCTCAGAAATTATTGTGATAAACGATAATATTGTTTGAAATTTGACAATAACTAGTAATTATTGTCAAATTTAAGAAGAAAGGCTGGTTAATTTGTTTTGAGTGTAGTACCTTTTTTCGACCACTGGATGGCAGTAAAATACTATTTGAACCGAAGGATGGATAGTGACAAAGCGAGCTGCGTGTCTCTTTAAGAAAAATGGGAGGGAGGCCTGACGTGACATGTTCCGTCTCTTTGGTTCTCAAAATGGTGGACGCTTTGTGTGGTTTGAGCTTTTTAGCGTAGTATTTGTCACACAAAGCTTTTAATAAAAAAATGTAAATATATAAACAAGTTTGCAGCTTCTTTTTTGCAGAGAAACAACTTTTTAGACAAAGGCAGGTTTCAACTGAAAATTGAAGCTTCGGCAAGACAACGGGTTTTTTCCCTCGAGGTTGGCCTGTTAGCTTAGCTCGTATCTTAGCTTCTCAACTTAGCTGCTTTTAATTATATAAAAATGTGATTTTGGATGGTTAAAATGGATTTTAAAGAGAAAGGGAGGTGTCAGTAAAGAGCACCAGAGTTTATCATTTAGTCATCCAGAGTCTTCAGTAGAAAGAGAGAGACATGAAGAAATGATAAAGCTGATAAATAAAAGTGGGGTCAATAATTTTAATTCATCATGCGATTAATTGATTTATTGTTTATTGCGACAGGCCTAATTCAAGCTTGACCTTTGTATACGTCCAGTTTCCACCTTTGTCAACTTGAACAGGATTGAGTGTGAGTCTAAAATGCATGGATGGAAAGATTCTCGTGAGTCTTTGGATTGGACGGCATCTGCGGCCAGTTTCTTTGGCTTTGCTGTGTGATGGACCTTTACAAGAGATCCTTGCTACCTACAGCCTTCAGTATCTATAACACCTCTTAATGAAATGAGGATAACGAGTTACAACAACATTCAATTTCCATTTGGGATTAATAAAATATTTTTGAATTTAACTGAGTCATTGAACACATTGAACCATTTCCCTTCAGTTAAGGCTGGTATAAACTAAAATAACCCTTTAGGCAGTATCTCATCGTTTCTGCAACTGTTGGCCTCGAGTTGGGAACAAGATGTGCAATGGAGTGTCTGAAATGTCTCGCAAAGTTCTCTGGAGTTCTCAGTTTCCATACATTAGTAGCAAGGACCTCTTTGTTTGTGCAGGAATTTTCAATGTTCTAAAAATAAAAATAAAAACTCTGGTTCTTTGCATCAACATAGTGATATCCAAAGAGCCATTAGCTGAAAACTTGTCAATCAACTGAACAATGTATCTTTCAGGTCAAGCTTTTATTGTGCTGTTCTTATCTTTTAAAAAATGTAACTTTTAGAGATTGGAAATACATTCAAGTCCTTGTTTCTTTTTTTGTCCCCCACCTGTCTTCTTTTATCAATAACTGCATGTGTTGCTCTCCTTGCGGTTTGAAAAGGGAGTCAAAAAGCAGCCAGAGTCCAACTAATAGTACAACTTCTGAAAAGTTTGGAGGATGACTGATGTAGATCAGTTTAAAAGAGAGTCTTAATTCTTGTTAATGAAAATTAAAGGAATTATTGAAAACTTTTGCACAGTTCGGACAGTACTGACGTTTAAGAAAGCAGTTTGAATGGTTCTTGAACAAATCAAGTGTTTAAATTTTATGGCTCCTGTTCAACCAAACTCTTAGCAATCGGGTTATTTTTTCTTTCCATGTTGCAGCAAGTTTTTGTCTTAGTTTAAATATATATTTTGCCAAAACAGTTGCAACAATAATAGGTTTTTATTTTGTGCTTACACACTAAGCAAGCTGACATAAAAAATAAAACAACCTTCAGTGGAGTTAATTTTACAACCCCGATCAAACTCATAATCCA
This sequence comes from Garcialebias charrua, assembly GCA_038048925.1. Taxonomy (NCBI): domain Eukaryota; kingdom Metazoa; phylum Chordata; class Actinopteri; order Cyprinodontiformes; family Rivulidae; genus Garcialebias; species Garcialebias charrua. Next base: position 3,881 of record JBBPBX010045860.1, on the reverse strand, counting down.
AAATCACTGTTTGTCAAGTACAAATAACAATAAATGCTAATTTAGGTCATTTATTGAATATTTTACTGAAGATTATATCTTACTTGACTTGATTCAACTGGAGACACAAAACTAGATTTTTATGTTTTTATTTCTATTTTCACTAGAAATCACACTTAACTGGTTATTATGACACGTTTGTGATTAAACTGAGACTTTCCCCACAAATAATGTGCAAGTTTATTTTTCACTTTGTCTCATTTTGATCTCAACTTATTCTCTGTGTTTGTCTCTAGTCCGTCACAATTTTGTTCGGTCACCAAACTGTACAAAAGTTATTTTACTTCTGTGACATTTCCAAACTCGTACAAACTGATTTAAACGCCGGTTCCAGATGTTTGTAAGAACTCAGTTTTAAGATAACTTGTCTTGTGATTTTTTTATATTTTTTATCAATTGTGATTTGGTGCAAACTGAGGATCCTTACAAAGATTTTGACGATTTGAAGACTTTCTTGTAAATGCCGTTTACAATGTGTCACCTGCAGTCACAGTCCAGTGAGATACAGGCTTAAGTTTAAAACAAAGGTGCCTATTTGCAATAGTTTGGTCGATAGTTAATACGAAATAAAATAAAAATAACATACCGTATTTTTCGGAGTATAGGTCGCACCGGAGTATAGGTCGCATTATTACCAATAGATTGGAAAAATCCCTAAATAGGTCGCACCTACGTTTAGCTCTGCTGCAAATGTCTGCCACAGGAGCGCACAGCAAGGCTTTTAAGAAGATTAACACTTAAAAACAATTATTTGTTTGATAAAAATTATAGCAAATATGTGTCTGAGCTGAACTTTTCCTTAATAAATGAACGTAATTGTGAAATGAGCTGGATTTAAAAATTTGTTTCACCGAAAGTGATAAAAAGCCATATGTCACACCTGAGTATAGGTCGCAAGCCATGAAAAAATGATAAAAAGGTGCGACTTATACTCCGAAAAATACGGTAAGCCCAAACAAAGGTTGCGAGTTTATCAAACTAAAACCAGTCATTTATTGAGTTTTACTGGGTTTTATGTAATCTGTGTTGGGTTTTATTTAGCTAATCTAGTTAATTAAAGTTAAATTTGAGAGTTTCACCCATCCACTTAAGACTTCCTCTACCCTCTGCGTCAGCACAAATTCAATTTCCACATTTAAAATAGTTCAACACGGAATTAACTCAGGGATTAAACCAAATGATTGTTTCCACGGAGCACAGCAAAGTCATCCCATCACCTCTGAAATGAGTAATAAATAATGTTTAATACTGCCAGGTTTTGTTATTGTGCGGTAATTGACTCCCCTCTGCGAGGCTCGGAGGTCATTACCTCCCCAGTGATGATTCATGTGTTCTCTAATTGCTCTGACATCATCCATGTTCGCTGTATCTCTTTAACACATATGGCTTCCTGTCTTGGCTCGGCAGCAGAAGACGCTGCCGTTACTGTGTTTACATTAAAGGAGAAATCAAATCAAATCTGAAAAAATCGATATAACAAGAATTTCATATAGTAAACAACACACATAAACATACTTTGTATGCTTTTTTTCAAATCAGTAGCTTAAAGAAATAGTTTTTTACATTTTTCGTGCTACATGCCGAAGTGCAGTAATTTCTGTAGTAATTTTCTGGAGGACAGGAAATGACGCATATTTGTCCTCCGCGCTAACTTCCAAATAACACTGAAGCTAGAAACCCATCATTACTGTCCTCCTGTCTGTCATTTAAAATGGAAGCAGAAGACTTTGTTGAATCAGAAGGATATCACTTTAGTTTGTCAAAAACAGTTTGGTGATTTAGTGCATTAATGGGCATTTCTATCCTGGAAATACGAATAGCCGTGCGTTAGCCGCCGCATGCTAGCGCCGCATGCTAGCGCCGCATGCTAACATGGAAGTGGGGGGTGTTGAAAATGTCCTAATGACAACAGAGGACACAATAATTAGCGACACAGTCAATAAATCATCACAGGAGCAAATGATAAAGAACTAGCTCCGCTACAATGCGACCGCTATGCTAATGCTACGTTAGCCCGACGCTAGCGATGTTAGCTTGATGCTACCGCGATTTTAGCTTGTAAAATATACATCTACGAGTGAGGGGTAACAAACTGATGTTAATGAACCATAACATCAGAGTTAATTAATAACCGTTTTTAGACTATTTCATTTGTAATGCATGAATTGTCTGTATTCTCACACACTCGTGACTTTCAGAACATACCTGTCATGACGCTTTGGAAAGTAATTCTTGCGTTTACGCCTGTCGAAGTTTTTTATCTTTCGTGAACCCAAAAAAAGAAACTCCAGTTGTTTTTTCTGGCCGATTAGAACAATTAATTGCTACACACTGAACCATGTTGTCCGCAACTCTTCCACTCACTAGCTACACAATACTGTATGAGGGACAACCGTGGCACGACCTACGTCATACCTGGGAGCGAGAGCAGGCGGGGGTAGGAGTGTCAAAAACACCGGATGTGATTTTTTTCACTTTGCAAATTCTAAATTTGAGTTAGGATGACATTTTTGACTTGTGAAAATTTCTCAACAAGCTTATTTTATGCTTTTCATTAGACTACTATTAGCTTAAAAACACTTTTCATTTCTCCTTTAAAGTGCGACTAAACCCAAAATTAACTTTTTTTAGCTGATAAACTCCCTAGAATGTGTTTAAAATGTTATCTAGCACTATGGCTGTGTTTATTCTCACATAATTGTGCATATCTGTGTAAATTGGCAATATTTGGCAATATTTGGTCTAAAAATGTGTTTACGGTAGTTCTATGGGTTGAACTGGTGGATTACACCTTAATTTTCTTATTTGTGCAAACGCTCATGTGTGACATGTCTGCTCATGTGTGATGTCACACAGGTGGTTCAAGCAGAGCCAATCCCCTGCAGAGATGAGAAGTGCATACCTTATATGGAAGTGCTGCATTTCACTCCTGACAAGCGGTTTTATTTTTATTTTCATTTTCATTGTTTTAGGCCTTTGGTTTTGGATGGAATGGGTGGAATAGATAAATACATCTACAGGTAGTCCCCGACTTACGAGCGCTCTTACTTACGAGGTTCCGGACTTACGAGCTGGCGAATTTTTGGAAAAAACGCAAAAAATACCGAGTTTTTCTGTGTTTTTTCACCACAGTTCGTTAGCTAAACATGTGGACACACGTTTCCGATCATTTTTATGCACTCATAAGCAGTTTTTCGATGAAAAACGAGTGTTCGTAGTCGCGCTAGCAAAACCGTTCCAACTTACGAGCGAAAATCCGGACTTACGAGAACATGTGCTTCGTGTTCCAACTTACGAATTTTCGTCTTACGAGCACCTCGTTGTAACGGAACTCGCTCGTAAGTCGGGGACTACCTGTACATGTTTATTCTTTGTTGTTGCTTGGTGTATGTTGTTGGCTAGAGGTTTGATTTGTTTTAGGTTGTTGCAGGTGGAGGCGTGAACAAAAGCACAACTCTACATCCACCCTTCCTTGTCTCTCGACACGCCCATTTTCAGGGAGATTTTGGAAGGAGGAGTTACCGTCTCAACCTGGGTTTAGTCTCACTTTAAGTGTGGATAATCCGGTAGACCCTGAGGAAGACGTTTGCTGCGGGTTCAATATGGCGGCGCAGTTGTCTAACCACGACTCCTCACCCAGCCGGGCTATTCGTAGGCCCGCGATTAGAGCAGGGTCGTGCTATTAACACGCAGAAGAACTCGTCTTCACCCGGCGTCTCGCTCTCTTCACGTCTGAGTTGCGTTTAGCGCGCCGCGTTCGATTGACTCTGCTGAAGTAATGAGTTTGGAAAGCAGACAAAAAAACTTGAAGTGCGTTTTGGAGGAGCCTTGGGTATAATTTG
>JBBPBX010045859.1:0-10304 GCA_038048925.1 Garcialebias charrua | reverse complement strand
CAGAATTTGTCCGTGTCAACGCAAATCTTTTCCTCTAATTAACATACAAAAAAAACCTAGGTTTCCCCCTACCATGTCCGTGTAAATAGGGCCTTAGTTATGCGAGGCTGGCAACCTGTCTTGGTGATGGCTGTAGCTCAGTGGTTAAAAGTCATTGTTCTTCAGTGAGAAAGTCGGAGGTTTGATTCCACCATTACGAAGTCACATTTTTGAAGATTTTCTGGGCAAGACACTGAACCCCTCATTCCCTTTGATGTGTGCCCCATCATTGTATGAATGTGGTCTAAAACACTAATTGGACTCTATTCTGATTACTGTTAGCTTTGTAGGGATGTAGTTGTGTTGTAAGTGGATGAGTAAATGAAGGCACAGATTGTGTTGTAAAGAACTTTGAGTAGCCTGGTTGGCTAGAAATATGCTATATAGGTACAGGCAATTCATGATGAAAATATACTGGCTGGTTGTGTTATTCAATGGACACATTTTAAAATCACATCATATATTTGTATACTCTGCACTTTTATTCACCTTTTATAGATAGATCTTTTGTACACTGGATGTTCACTATTTTTATATTCTACACTTTATTCACATCACATATACAAATATTTTGGTATGTTTTATAAACCGTTTTCACTTATATTTTACAACACAGAGGTGGAATACTTGTTTTTATGTAGTACAGCACTATTAGCAAGGAGGGGCCTAATTTGTTTTTCTGCAGACAGAACAAATGTAACTTTCGAGACTGGTACCAAAAGCCAGATAAAACTAGTTTTCACTTGAAAGATAAGAAATATGACTATGTTGTTGACATGGTAACTGTAGATTGAGTAGGTGGTCATCCAATCAGGGGAGAGCCTCCTCCAAGAAGGGGGCGGGTTCATGAAGGTTTTATATTATCCAACAAAAGGAAGTAGCATCAGACAATCTTGAGCTGAGAAACTTCTCAGGTGAAGTAATGCCTCCATTGTCTCCCAAAATGTATTTTGGAACTTTGTTTTTGTAATACTTTAACTGTGGTGTGTATTAAATCTTCTTTAAATTAAGGTGAAGTCTCCTGCGAGTTGCCTGGTCCGGTATACGAAAGCGCGGAAGGGAAGAACCCCTTCAACATTCACCATTTACTTTTACAATAGGCTTACTTTTTGCTTCATCCTAAAGTTGAAGTTGGCTTGGGTTTCCTGAGCTATTGCCATTAGCTTAGACTTACTGGATGATAAACTACATTTTCTTACTCTGTCTTTATTCTCTTTTCTTTCCATGTTTGTACAGGCAATTATTGCTGACACTTGTTCAATCTTTTTCACCCAATATACAGTAAACTACACTTGACACAACACTTCTGTGTTCGTCTGTCTCTTTCCTGTCCTCTCAACCCCCAGCTTGTCGAGGCAAATGGACGCTTACCACAAATTTAATTCTTTTTTTTTATTTTTTATTTTTATTTATTTATCAGGAGAACATACAACAATTAACAATACATATATTTTACGAAACTTACATGACTTCTCCAAATAAAATTTTTTTTCTCCCCTTTTCTCCCCTCCCCTCCCTCCCCCTCCCACAACCAAACATATCACACCCCACTAACCTAACCAAAAACAAGACGAAATGAACAAAAAAAAAAAGGGGGGGAGGAGGGGGGATAGGACGGCATCAAAAAACTAAAAGGAAACGAGTGTTTTACCCATTCATTTATTCTTCAGAGTTAAGTCACATGGTAGTGTGATGAGTTAGTCCCATCAGTCTGTGCATTGAGCATGAATCAGGGTATCAGTCTGTATGTTGTGAAGGCAAAGATTTTACATATGACACAAAGGGTGCCCATTTATAAGTAAATTTTTCAGAACTACCTTTCACTGTTAATGAAATTTTTTCTATTTTCAAGAATGATCTTACGGTGTTAAGCCATTGCGATGTGGATGGAGGTGTGGGAGATTTCCACGCGAGCAAAATACAGCGCCTGGCAAGGAGAGAACAGAAGGCTAGGACCTCCCTCTGCTGGCGGGATAGGTTAAGTGTGGTCCCTGGAACTCCAAAAATGGCAATAAGTGGATCATTCTGAATCTGGATCTTAAAAACTCCTGAGAGTATGGAGAAGAAGTATTTCCAGAACCCTTGTAATTTTGGGCAGAAGAAGAACATATGACTTAAGTTGCAAGGTGAGGCCTGACATCTATCACATTGATCTGAAATTGAAGGGAAAATTTTTGATAGACGGGACTTTGAAAAATGTACTCTATTTATTACTTTAAACTGTATTAATTGTAGTCTGGCACATGGTGTACTCTGGCGTATGCTGAGAATAACTTTATCCCACCATGACTCTGACAGTTCAACACCCAATTCCCGTTCCCATGCAGTTCTGGTTTTACCTGATGAGTCGGCCTCAATTGCCATAAGTTTTCCATAAATAATAGAAAGAGGAGATTTCAGATTAGGCTTCAAAGCTAGGAATTCGACCCATGGTGGGTCAGTAGGCAAAGTTGGAAAATTTGGAAACCGTGATGAAACGCAATGTCTAATTTGGAAATAAAGAAACAAATGTGAAGTGGGTAGATTAAATTTAGAAGACAATTCTGAAAAACTAAGGAACAAACCATCTTCGTAAAGGTCTCTCATTGTTCTAATACCTCTCTCATGCCAAATTCTATAGGCAGCATTAGTAGATGCTGGAGAGAAAATGTGATTCTTTAATAACGGCATTTTATTAGATGGTAATACAAATTTAAAATGGGACCTAAATTGTGACCAGATCCTGAGTGTGGAAAGCACTATAGGATTTGTAGTAACAGAGGATAGTTTAATTGGTAATGATGAATAAATAATTGAGGCAGGTGAAAAAGATGCAGAAATCGATTGAACTTCAAGTTTGCACCAAATCAGATCCGGTGAATTTAACCAATAATTCAGTTTATGAATATGCGAGGACCAGTAATACATTGTAAAATTGGGTAGAGAAAGACCACCATTTGTGGTGAACTGTTGTAATAAAGAAAGTCTCATTCTGGGGGCCTTTCCATTCCACAAAAAGGAAGAGACCATCTGATCCAGGGACCTGAAGAACTGTTTGGGCAAAACAGAGGGATGTTTTGATATAAAAACAGAAGTCTAGGTAGCACATTCATTTTGATAATATTAATCCTGCCTATTAGTGAAAGAGGGAGAGAGTTCCACCTCTGAAGGTCTGATGCAATTTGGGAGACTAGTGGGGTATAATTCTGAGAAAACATCGAGGGCAGAGTACGTGCAATATTAATTCCCAAATATCTAAACCCCGAGGGACTGAGCCTAAAAGGGATATCAGAAGGCTTAAGCTTTAAAGCTAATGAATTCACTGGGTAGCATTCGGTTTTAAGTGAATTAATTTTATAGCCGGAATACGATCCAAATTTTTCCAGAGTATTTAAAATTGGGGGAAGGCTACATAATGGGTCAGAAACATACAGGAGAAGGTCATCTGCATATAAGGACAGTTTAAGCTCGACGCCAGAGCGGATGATTCCGTGAAAAGAAGAAAGGGATCTTAGGGCAACAGAAAGAGGCTCAATGGCTAACGCAAACAAGAGGGGGGAAAGAGGGCAACCCTGTCTAGTACCACGCCCCACCGAAAAATAATCCGATTGGATGGAATTAGTAAGAATACATGCTTGAGGAGATGTATAAAGTAGTTTGATCCAGGACACAAACCTCTCTCCAAAACCAAACCTATTAAGAGCGGCAAAGAGATACTCCCATTCTACTCGATCAAAAGCTTTCTCGGCGTCAAGAGAAATGATTACTTCAGGAGACTTGGGGGAATGAGTTGAAAAAATTGTGTTCAATATTGTACGGGTATTAAAAAACAACTGGCGACCTTTGATGAATCCATTTTGTTCTTGTGAGATAATCAGAGGGAGAACTGTCTCAAGCCGAGTTGCGAGTATTTTGGACAAAATCTTAAAATCCACATTCAAGAGTGAAAGGGGTCTATAAGACTCGCAAGCAGTAGGATCTTTATCCTTCTTTAACAGGAGAGAGATTGAAGCTTGAGTCAAGGTGGGAGGTAGCAGGCCACGCCCGAATGACTCATTATAAACCTCGAGAAGAAGAGGGGCTATCTTATCTTTAAATTTTTTGAAAAATTCGGCAGAGAAACCATCCGAGCCAGGTGTTTTACCACTTTGCATATTCTTAATTGACTCTAATATTTCTTCTAATTTAATGGGAGCCTCAAGTTGGTCAGAAATCAATTTGTCTATCCTAGGAATGTCAATATTCTGAAGAAAGGCGAGTAGCTCGTTTGAGTCTGCTTGTAGTTCAGATTTATACAGATCGCAGTAGAATTTTTTAAAGGTGTCACTAATGGAGACAGGGTCTGAGACAAGGTTGCCCGATCGATCCTTGATTTGCGATATTGTGTGAGAGCTAGCCTTTCGTTTCAGTTGATGTGCCAAAAGTCTACTTGGTTTTTCCCCATGCTCATAATAAGTGGCTCGAGATCGGATTAAGAGACGCTCCGCATCAGATGTTGTTAAAAGATCAAGTTCCATTTGAAGATCCTGTCGCTGTTTCAGCAAATCGTGTGACGGATTAACGGCATTTTGCCTGTCAATATTCTGAATTTTTGTTGATATTTCTGATATCTTAGTGCGTAGATTTTTATTGACATTAGCTGAAAAAGAAATAATCTGACCACGAATATAGGCTTTTAATGTTTCCCATAATAGTGAGGGAGAAATTGTATCGCTCTTATTGAACATTAGGAAATCGTCAATTGCTGATAAGATGAATTTATTAAATGGCTCATCTGATAACAGGAGACTATTAAATCTCCAACGAGGACTAGAACGGGGTTTATTTATAAAGTTTATATCAATGCTTAGAGGAGAATGGTCTGAGATAACAATCGGATAGTATTCAGAAGAAGTGACTCTCTGCATTAAAGAGCTGTCAACAAAAAAATAATCTATACGGGAATAGGATTGGTGCACCTGCGAGTAAAAAGAATAGGTCCTTGTTAGTGGATTCTGTGCCCTCCATGGATCTACATATCCATTTTGGGACATAAAATCCAAAATAGATTTAGACATATTAGACTGTGTGCAGGGCCGAGACGAAGAGCGATCTAATGATGTGTTCATAACACAATTCAGGTCCCCAGCTAAAATTAACAGATGAGTGTCAAGATATGGAAGTGTGCTTACTAAATTGTTTATAAAGTCTGGGTTATCAAAGTTTGGTGCATAAATGTTCACTAATAAAACGGGAGTATGGAACAGAGAGCCCGCGATTATAAGAAATCTGCCATTTGTATCCTTCATTATTTTTGATGCTGTAAAATGAATATTCTTATTAAATAGTATGGCAACTCCTCTGGCTTTTGAGTTGAAGCTCGAGTGGTAAATCTCCCCAATCCATGGATATTTAAGCCTGACCTGATTTGAATTTTGCAAATGTGTTTCCTGTAGGAATATTACGTCTGGATTCAGGCGTTTCATATGAGAATATATTTTAGACCGTTTCACCGGATTGTTAAGACCTTTAACATTCCAGCTTAGGAATCTGACAGCAGATGATGTCGAGGAAGCTTTCAAATCAACAGCCATGTGACCTGTTGTTCATAATAAGGGTTGTAAAATATTGCCATCCTTCCCAAACCCCGCCCCCACCCCAGGAGAGAAAAAAAAAAAAACACTTGCACTTGGCCCTTCCCCAGATGAAGGGACTGTGCAGACTCCAACAGGAGTCACTAGAAAACTTGTCCTTACGGTCAAATGGCACCACATCACAACCTGTACCAGGTGACTCCCACAGAACTAGCTAAATGAAAAGAAAATTTAAAATATGTAATAGGCACTAATCTGGAAGAGCAAGAACTCTTTAAAAAACAAACAACAAAAAAACAACAACTAAAAAAGCAGTGATTGTTAATAATAATAACTAATAGTAATAACATTCCCCAAATGCGAACCAAAGCCCACCATATAATCCAAAACATTAAATCCCTAAATGTAAATAAAACACACTGATTATAATTCTAAACATTAAAACCGTGAATGCAAACAATACACAGTAATTATAATTATAAACATTAAATCCGTGGATGCAAACAAAACACACTAATTATATTTCTAAGCATGAATAGTAATAATAACTGATTATTATTTCTACCCATTAAATCTGTGAGTGTAAGCAGAGCACTCTGATTATATTTTTAAACATGAATAATAATAATAATAATAATAATAATAATAATAATAATAATAATAATAACTAATAATAATAACGTTCCCTGAGTATGAAAGAAAAGGCACACTGATTATTATTTCTACCCATTAAATCCGTGAGTGTAAACAGAGCACTCTGATTATATTTTTAAACATGAATAATAATAATAATAATAATAATGACTAATAATACTGACATTCCCTGAGTGTAAAACAAAGTACACTAATTATATTTCTCATTTTGCAATCGACTCGATGTACACACTCGCCTCTTCAGGGGACGTGAACACTCGTGTGGTTCCCTCATGCGTGATCTTCAGCCGGGCCGGGTGGAGCAGGCCGAACCGAACCCCCTGGACGTTGCGAAGTTTGCGGCGACACTCAGTGAAGGCGGCCCGCGCGCGAGCCGTTCTGGCAGTGTAGTCGGGGAACACAAAGATATTTGTACCGTTCACTTTGATCTGCTGCTGCTCCTTCGCCTTCGCCAGGATTTTCACACAGTCCGTGTGGTAGTGTAGCTTAGCCACAATTGGACGGGGCCGCTCGCCTGCTTTCGGTTTGGGTACTGGGATGCGGTGAGCATGATCCAGCAGCGGGTCCTCCTCGAAGCCGAAGGCCTCCTTTAGCATCCGGGAGACCGCAGCCGTTGTAGCCGATGAAGGGTCATCCTCCGGGACACCGATAATCCGGATGTTCTGACGTCGGGACCGGGATTCAAAATCGTCACATTTATCCTCCAGCTGTGCCACCGTCTTCGTGAGGCTCTCGACTTTTTTCTGGAGGCTAACGATGTCATCTGTGCAGGTAGAGACTGACTTCTCCACCTCTGCTACCGTTAGCTTTAGCCCCGTGAAGTTCTCCTGCACTGCAGCTAGCCCCGATGATAGCTCCTTTTTGAAGGCGGACAGCTCGGCGTTGATCGACGAGAGACTTTCACCCAGAGCGGCTTGGAATTCTGCTTTAATTATAGCAGTAAAGTCCTCTCGGAGAGCCACCAGCAGCTCCTGTTTGAGGCTGCCGACGTCACAAACTGCAGCGGTAGCTGCTGCATCAGACGGAGGAGGTGACCCAGGACAGCTCGAGGTTCCGCCACGAGGAGCAGGCCACAGGTGAGCTTCGATCGAACTTACTCCTTTAGCTCCTTTAGCAGACTTTGATTTCATTTTGGCGATCGAACAGGAGATATGCGTAGAATGTGTAAGTTGTCTATTGTTTGCGGTCAAAATCGGAAGAAAGTGCCAGGCATTAGTTGGAAAACAGGCCAGTTCACAAACAGGAGACCGCACGAGATGCGAACGGCTAAAAGCTGCGAGTGTTGCGCATGCTGCGCGATAATAGCTCCATGCTGAAACGCGCCCAGGAAATTTTGTTCCGTGGTGCATATATTTCCCAGTTAATAACGTTTAATGGGTGAAAAAATAACCAAAATGGTACGTAGGTGGACCGAACCGAACGTGCTATACCGAAACGGTTCGGTACACCCACGTGTACCGTTACATGCCATCCATCCATCCATCCATTTTCTTCCGCTTATCCGGGGTCGGGTCGCGGGGGTAGCAGCCTAAGTAGGGAGGCCCAGACTTCCCTCTCCCCAGCCACTTGGAGCAGCTCCTCTGGGGGAATCCCAAGGCGTTCCCAGGCCAGCCGAGAAACATAGTCCCTCCAGCGTATCCTGGGTCTTCCTCTGGGTCTCCTCCCGGTGGGACATGCCCGGAACACCTCACCAGGGAGGCGTCCAGGAGGCATCCTAACCAGATGCCCGAGCCACCTCAACTGGCTCCTCTCGATGTGGAGAAGCAGCGGCTCTACTCCGAGTCCCTCCCGGATGACTGAGCTTCTCACCCTATCTCTAAGGGAGAGTCCAGCCACCCTGCGGAGAAAACTCATTTCAGCCGCTTGTATCCGAGATCTTGTTCTTTCGGTCATAACCCAAAGCTCATGACCATAGATGAGGGTGGGAACGTAGATCGATCGGTAAATTGAGAGCTTTGCCTTTTGACTCAGCTCTCTCTTCACCACGACAGACCGGTACAGCGCCCGCTTCACTGCGGACGCTGCACCTATCCGCCTATCGATCTCACGCTCCAGTTTTCCCTCATTCGTGAACAAGATCCCGAGATACTTAAACTCCTCCACTTGGGGCAGGACCTCCTCCCCGACCCGGAGAGGGCATGCTACCCTTTTCCGGCTCAAGACCATGGCCTCGGATTTGGAGGAACTGATCCTCATCCCGGCCGCATCACATTCAGCTGCAAACCGCTCCAGCGAAAGCTGTAGATCACGAGCTGATGAAGCCAATAGGAGTCAGAGTCAGAGTCAGAGAGTCTTTATTGTCATTTGCACCGCATGTGGTACATGAGATGAAAACGAGATTATGTACACGAGGTCCCAGTTACATCCAACAACAAATGAAAGAGAAAAACAGTAATAACATCGAGAACTAACTAAGAAAAACATCAACTAGTAATACACTAAGCCTAATATAGTGGGAATAAACAGCAGCACGAACATGAGTTTGTATGAGCAGATGGTCACAGATGGTCACAGATGAACACAGCAACAAGAAAACATATCAGCATCACCATGATGTGATATTTTGCAGTGTTTATTTTAATTTTATTTTTATTTATTCATGAGTCTAACAGCCTCAGGGACCACATCATCTGCAAAAAACAGAGAAGCGATTCTAAGGCCACCAAAACGGATCCTCTCAACACCTTGGCTGCGCCTAGAAATTCTGTCCATAAAAGTTATAAACAGAATCGGTGACAAAGGGCAACCTTGGCGGAGTCCAACTCTCACCGGAAACGAGCCTGACTTACTGCCGGCAATGCGGACCAAGCTCTGACACCGGTCGTACAGGGACCTAACAGCCCATATCAATGGGCCTGGTACCCCATACTCCCGGAGTACCCCCCACAGAACCCCCCGAGGGACGCGGTCGAATGCCTTTTCCAAGTCTACAAAGCACATGTAAACTGGTTGGGCAAACTCCCACGCACCCTCCAGGACCCTGTTGAGGGTGTAGAGCTGGTCTAGTGTTCCACGACCAGGACGAAAACCACACTGCTCCTCCTGAATCCGAGGTTCGACTATCCGACGGACCCTCCTCTCCAGAACCCCTGAATAGACCTTACCAGGGAGGCTTAAGAGTGTGATCCCTCTATAGTTGGAACACACCCTACGGTCCCCCTTTTTGAATAGGGGAACCACCACCCCAGTCTGCCAATCCAAGGGAACTGCCCCCGATGTCCACGCGATATTGCAGAGTCGCGTAAGCCAACACAACCCCACAACATCCAGAGCCCTAAGGAACTCAGGACGAATCTCATCCACCCCCGGAGCCTTGCCACCGCGGAGCTTTTTAACCACCTCGGCGACCTCAGCACCAGAGATTGGAGAGCCCGACCCAAAGTCCCCAGGCTCCGCTTCCTCAGTGGAAGACGTGCCAGTAGGATTGAGGAGGTCTTCGAAGTATTCCGCCCACCGACTCACAACATCCCGAGTTGAGGTCAACAGCACGCCATCCCCACCATAAATGGTGTTGGTCGCGTACCGCTTTCCCCCCCTGAGACGCCGGATGGTGGACCAGAATCGCCTCGAAGCCGTACGGAAGTCATTCTCCATGGCCTCTCCGAACTCCTCCCACGCCCGAGTTTTTGCCTCAGCAACCACCCGAGCCGCATGCCGCTTGGACTGCCGGTACCTATCTGCTGCTTCCGGGGTCCCACAGGCCAAAAAGGCCCAATAGGACTCCTTCTTCAGCTTGACAGCATCCCTCACCGCCGGTGTCCACCACCGGGTTCGAGGGTTGCCACCACGACAGGCACCAACAACCTTGCGGCCACAACTCCGATAAGCTGCCTCGACAATAGAGGCGCGAAACATGGCCCACTCGGGCTCAATGTCCCCCGCCTCCCTCGGAACGTGTTCAAAGCTCTCCCGGAGGTGGGAGTTAAAGCTCCGTCTTACGGGAGACTCTGCCAGACGTTCCCAGCAGACCCTCACAATACGTTTGGGTCTGCCAGGTCTGACCGGCATCCTCCCCCAGAGTCGTGTGCTATCGTTACATGCCTAATATATATATATATA